>JBBPBS010001143.1:8535287-8556745 GCA_037974835.1 Cicer judaicum | reverse complement strand
TATTAATATAGTTTACTTTATTATTATTATTATTATTTTTATTTTTATTAAAATTTAGAATATTATTAAAATTATTATTATTTATTAGTGTATTTTATTTTAATAATATTTTTTGAATTTTTAAATATTTTAATTATTTATAATTTATTAAATAATAATTAACAAAATTAAGTAGGACAATTCTGTATTTTTTTTAATGTAAAATATTTTAAAATTAAAAAAAAAGAATATAGATGTGAAAATCTCGAAACTTTTCCATTTGAACGGTTAAGTTATTATAAATTTTACAATAATTTAGATGATTTAGATCTGGATCACCAAAAAATAAATAATTAGATTAAAGATGGAAATAGTTCACTTTTCAAGGTCAGACCTTTTAAGCAGACAATGCAAAAACAATTTAAAAAGTCTATTTAACTTTAAAATGTGATGTTGGAAAATTGGAGACAAGCAAGCACAAAGTGGAAGTGAAATCGGGAATGCTGCTCTTTTAACTTGGAGATGTCCTGAGATTATCTTTGTTGAAATTCCAGCATATATTAAACACATTTGATCATTAATGAAATGGTTTGATCTTGTAAAAGAAACCTTACACAAATCGATCTTATACGAACTAAAAACATCTTTTATTTTACATCTACTAAAAACCCCTTAATAATAATAATAATGAATTGATGTTTTTTTATTGTTGTCAACTCAAATTAATTTATTTAAATAAATATGAATAATATAATATTATTTTTTTTTTCCGATATTTATAATTGTGAAAATAGGTCGGACTTAATTTGTCGCCCATTTAACTGAATTTTAATTTTGGTTGAAACCATACAAAAATTAGCTTAAAAATAATTTAATCTTTTTTTGTGTGTGTCTAATTCAGTTAGACCATGATGAAAATTGAGTTGGGTCAATCCATTGAACCTCGGGTTGATGTTATTAAAAAATCTCGATATGTTTTTTGAAAGAAAAAAAATATAAGTATAAACTTTAACTATTTTCTTCTAATTTAAAAATTATATTGAAAATAACATACAGAGAATGAATTCTTACTTTACAAAGAAAATCCCAAAATCTAATTATAGAGAAAAGAGAGAATGTAGTTATAATAACTAACTAGTTAAACAAACTAAACTAATTAATACTAAGTCAAAGTATAATACAACTTTATATATCAATACCCTCCCTTAAGCTTATGAACATATAGATGTGAGTCAAAACTTGGATAAAAAAGTATGAAATGGTGTAGGGTTCAAAGATTTTGTAAACATGTCGGCAAGTTGAAGATGCGATGAAATTGGAAGTAAACAAGAAAGATCTTGTTGAAGCTTTTCACGAACGATGTGACAATCGAGCTCAATGTGTTTGGTGCGTTCGTGGAAGGAAGAATTTAAGGCAACATGTCTTGATGATTGGTTATCATAATAAAGAAGTGCATGTTTCATGTAAGAAACCTTAAGATCATTGAGAAGATATGTGAGCCATTGAAGCTTACAAACAGTGGAAGCCATTGGTCCTATACTCGGCCTTAGTAGAAGAACAAGAGATGATAGCTTATTTCTTATATTTCCATGATATAAGAGTCACCTAAAAAAATGCAAAAACCAGTAATAGATTTGTGTGTGTCGGGACAACTAGCCTAATCCGAATCACAAAAGGACTTGAGTTGAAGAGAAAAAGATGAAGGGAAAAATAGTCCCTGAGCTGGTGATGATTTGAGGTAACGAAGAATCTAAATTGTAATCTGATGATGTTCGGAAGTTGGTGATGTCATGTACTGACTCAATTGCTGAATAAGGAAGTTGATGTTTGAGCGTGTATTGGTGAGATATACCAGTTGACCAATTAGGCGTCTATACAATATAGGATCGGGTAGGAAAGAACCTTTATCTTTGGAAAATTTCTTGTTTTTCTCCATAGGAACAAAAGCTAGTTTGGAAGCCAAAAGACCAACTTCATGTAAGATATCTAGAGTGTATTTGCGTTGTGATATGTGTAGGCCAGCCTTGGAACGAGCTACTTCAAGTCCTAAGAAGTATTTCAAGTGTCATAAGTCCTTGATTTTGAATGTCTTGTTGAGGAAATCTTTAAAAATTGAATTTCAGCAATGTCATTACTGAAACAATAACATCGTCAACGTAGATAAATAAGGTTGTGAATTTATCAGTAGAAAATTTGATAAACAACAAATGATCAGAGGCACATTGTGAATATCCTATAAAACATAAAGTTGTGAAATTTTTTGCAAAACATTGACGACTGGACTGTTTTAAGCCATACAAGGATTTTAAAAGTTTACAAACATGTGTTGATTTAGTAGTAGAAATGTTAGGTGGTAACTGCATGTAAACCTCTTCTTCTAAATTACAATGTAAAAATGCATTATGCACGTCTAGTTGATTAATATGCCAATTTTGAGAAGAAGCAACATATAAAAGTAATCTTACTATTGTGAGTTTAGCGATAGGGAAATATGTGTCAAATAAATCTATACCTTCAACTTGAGTAAAACCTTGACAAATAATTTAGCTTTATACTGCTCTATTGTACCAACAACTTTATACTTTACCTTATAGACCCATTTGCAGCCTATTGGTTTCTTACCATGGGGGAAAAGAGTCAAAATCCAAATATTATTTTGGGTGAGAGCTTGAATTTCAGAATCCATAGCTTGAACCCAACAAAGGTGTTTGATCGCCTGCTTTTAAGTGTGTGGTTCCTGGACAAAAGAAATAGCATAAACTAAAGAAAAATGTGTAGGTGATAACTTGTTATAAGACAAAACAGATGAAATTGAATGTAAATGATTGGATGGAGGATCAACCACAATTATATTGCACTGAAAATCCTGCAAATAAGCGGGTTTTTGCCTTGGTCTAGAGGACCTTCATATGGTAGGTGCAGGGCTGTTAGTAGAATCAATAAGAATATATGTGAGGTTATCAAAATATGAATTAGAAGGTGTAGTACCCTAATTTTGTCCAATTTATCAAGAGTAAATCAAAAAGGAAAATATATATTAAAAAAGGAAGTAAATATATTTACGATAAGTAATCTCATCAATTTACAATACTAAATCAAGCAATAATTTTTAAATTACAATTACAATCAAATTGCAACCCTAAATATTAAATCAAATTAAATTACAATAAGATTTAAACCAAACTAAATTAAGCCTTTGGCTGTTTTGTTGCTTGTTGATGCCTCTCTGTTTCAGATGCAGTGTTTAGCTCTGTTTTGTTGCTGCCTTTCTGTTTTAGATGCAGTGTCATTGACCTTTGCTTAGTAACTAATTATAGAAATATAAAAAGATAACTTTCATAAATCAGCCATTATACACATTATAGTTAACAAAGAGACAAATTTTTGAGTTGAAAAAAAAGAAACTAAATGACAAATAAAAGCTCAGCAATGAACAGATCAGAAAAAATAATGAAGGCATCAAAGGTGCAGAAAAATGCAGATGATGAGCAAATAAATCAAAACATCAAACAAGAAATTGATAGGGAAGGACCAAGGCAGACAAAGAAAGCAACTACACAAATAAAAAACTCTATAAATACATCCCTATTTTGTTTAAAAAAGGAAGAGGATCAGAGATTAACACCACTAAAACGCACAAAGAAAGATAAAAGGTGAAAACCAGAGGGAGTGTGAACAAACAGAGAAGCAAAGGTTTTATTTTTAAGATAACATTATGAATGAAATATAAAAGAAAGATTAGAAATCACAAACCTATCACAGCTGCGTTGCACTGAAACGGCGATCACCCTTTTTTAGCGCCGTCGCGTCCTCTCTCTCTCATCGAGCCTGAGATTTTCCGTTTCAAGGCATACGAGCCGATCATCCTTCTCGTAGCCTCATCTCGGTATCTCTTTCTCCTTCATTCTTTGTTGCTTCTATCTTTCCAATGCTCTGTATTTGTGTTTCATGTAAAAACTGAATGCGGCAGCCCTCCCCTTCTCTATGGCTAGGGTTTGTTTTTTAGATGTTTTAGTTTGTTGGGCTCGGGTTTGCATTTGAAGCAATGGTCGGCCCATTTAGAGTTAGTAGAAAACTAAGTATGTTATACACATGCAGCCCATTTAGAGTTAGTTAAAAAAAACACACAAAACATCAAGTTTTAAAAAAAAAACCCATATATCAAGTTTTAAAAAAACACAAATATCAATTATAAAGACAAAAACATAAATAAATATTTTATTAAAGATTAATTAGATGTGACATCTTTTTAATTTGAGTTGTTAGGACACAAGTGGTATTCTAGAACTCTCTTTATTTTATTTATTTATTTATTTATGTATTTATTTATTTAATTATTTATTTTATTTATTTGTATTCTATTTATTTATTTATTCATTTATTTATTTATTCATTCATTTATTTATTTTAATGAACTAGTCTAAAATCAATTTAGTTTGTTAGAACACAAGTAGTACAACTTGATAGTTCTAAAACTCTCTTTATTTATTCATTTTATTTTATTTTATTCTATTTATTTAGTCATTCATTCATTTATTTTAATGAACTAATCTAAAATCAATTTATTTATTAGATGTAACTCTTTTTTATTTTTGAGTTGTTAAAACACAAGTTGTACTACTTGGTGGTTTTGAAACTCAATTTAAAAATCAAGAGTAATAAAATATATTTTTTAGAGGATTAAATTAGATGTGACATCTTCTTTATTTCTTGAGTTTTGGGACACAAATTGTACAATTTGATCGTCCTAAAACTCATATTATAAAATATTTACTCAAATCAAAATCTTTTATTTTTTCTATTTTTGTCAAAACATTTTTTTATCACAAGATAAATTTTCGTTAAAACACACTCAACATATCCGTATTTTTTTAAACCAAGAACTACGTAGTTTTGATTTCTCCATCGCACCGGGAGATACATAGAAGCAAGATCACATTCTTGTCAAGCACATAAATAAAATTTTCTTTTTTTTTTGTCCTTTATTTGTTAAGTACATATTTATTTTAAAATCATATTTTAAATATAGTAATAATTATCATTCATATTTAATAATAAAGAAAAATAAATATACTTAAGTTAAAACTAATTTGGCACAATTAATTATAGGTAACCGTTTTTTAATGGATGTCGTAGGGTGCTAATACCTTCCCTACGTATAATCGACTCCCGAACTCAAATTTGGTTTCAAAGACCATTTATTTTTATTTTTAAGGGTTTCCCAATATTTTCCCTATTTTAAAATAAATTTTGGTGGCGACTCCATTGAATTCGAGAAACACTCGAAATTTTAGGCCGCGACAGCTGGCGACTCCACTTGGGACATTTTAGAGAGTCAGGCCTAATAAATCAATTGTGCATAATTTTTAACTTTTTATTTTTATTATTATTTTTATTTTTGTTTGTTTTTTATTTTCTTTTATTTTATGCGTTTATTATTTCTTAATAAGTATTAGTTGGCATTATAATATTTTTTAAACTTGTTGATTATTCTTATTTATTTATTTATTTATTAATCTATTTATTTATTATGTATATATGTTTTATTATCGTCATAGAATTATTAAATTATACTTATTCCACACCCTACACTTTTACTAAGACACACACTTATGAGTAGAACTTTACACCCCGGGTTTGAACAAACTTAAGTTTAGTTTCGAGGTTGTGTAGTGGTAGCCTTCTGGATGTACATCCTGTTTGGTTAGCATGAAAATCTCACATAGAGTTTGATCTTATTGA
Organism: Cicer judaicum; assembly: GCA_037974835.1. Taxonomy (NCBI): domain Eukaryota; kingdom Viridiplantae; phylum Streptophyta; class Magnoliopsida; order Fabales; family Fabaceae; genus Cicer; species Cicer judaicum. Next base: position 8,551,024 of record JBBPBS010001143.1, on the reverse strand, counting down.
GGGCATTGTCACTCCAAATAGTTTACCTATTATTGTTGACAATATTCCAAAATAAGATTATTGGCTCTAGGAACCGTGTTTAGAACTATAGAGTCACCCTTGTGAGAATTTCACTGCATAAGTCGATAGACCATTTCATCATAAGAATATTTATATAAGTAAAAATACCTCATATATTCATTCAAAATGTTATGTATTCACAACTGTCATTCTACCTAATCGCATTCATATTTCATGACATTGTTTCTTTTGAAAATAATTTGGCATTTTGCATCAATTTTCAGGATTGTTGGGGAATCATAAGAATCTTAGTCACGTGTTAAATTAAAGTAGACAATAGGATCAGAAAAAAGAAAAACTTTACTTTTAAAGTTCAAACAACCTGATTTGAAAAGTTTAAGAGACATCAACAATCAAATGAAAACTATACAACGTGATAGTTTCTTTCTCAAATATGGGAAGATCCTAAATCTCTTGGCAGTAAATGTGCAAATAGGGGCCCTCACGGCTTTGGCTCAGTATTACGACCCTCTCTTAAGGTGTTTCACCTTTCAAGACTTTCAGTTGGCCCCGACATTATAGGAAATTGAACGAATATTGGGTTACCCCTTAGAGAAAGGAAATACTTATCGATATACTGGGCAACCACCGAAATTGGATGCAATATCTGAAGTATTGAAAATCAACATAAGAGAGTTGGCCAGTACAAAAGAGGAAAAATGAGTTGTTCATGGCTTTTCAAGGAAATATCTAGAGCAAAAGTTCCATGATTTAGCCGCTAAAAAAGAATGGAGTAGTTTTATAGATGTTTTGGCTCTGATTATCTTTGGCATTGTTTTATTCCCAAACCTTGATAATTTTGTAGATTTTGCTGCCATCAATGTCTTCTTAGCTTTTAACAAATATAATCAAAATCCAGTTCCCGCGATTCTTGCTGATGTCTACTACTCTCTACATATGCGGCATGAGAAGAAAGGGGGAACAATTTTGTGTTGTGCTCCAGTGTTGTATATTTGGTTCATGTCTCATATGTTCAAAAGAGGGTATCATGTTGGAATTAAAAATAATCGTGAATGGGCTCAGAGTATAGCTAGCCTTATCGGGGACACAATTTCATGGTATCATAGAGAACAAGGGGTGGAGGAAGTAATATGTCAATGCGGAGATTTCCCAAATGTGCCTCTCATGGGAACCAAAGGATGTATTAATTATAATCCGATGGTAGCTTTCAGACAGCTTGGCTATCCTATGTTGGAAAAACCAGATGATAAGTCATTGGAAGCTTTTATTTTGCACAATACGGATATGGTAGACCCACCGATGTTGTGAAGGATAAGTCGAGCTTGGGAAAAGGTCATTAGAAAAGGAAAAGTACTTGGATGTAGAAGTTGCAGCACAAAAGAACCCTATCGACAATGGCTCAAAAATAGAGTCCAAGAAATCAAGTTGCCTTTCCACAGTACACCCTCGAGTGATCAGGAAATATCTGAACCTACCCTTGCTACCAGTGAAGAGATAGAAGAACTCAAAGCATCATTATTGAAATCTGAAGAGGAGAAAAAAGAGCTAGAGGCAAAGTTAGAAAAAGTCTCCCAAGAGAATGAGAACTTGCGATCAGAAAACACTTGTAAAAGTCAGTTTATTGAAAGAAGTAACAAGAGGTTGACAATTGAAAAAGGAAATAAACTTGACATACAAGATTGTTTGAGAGGTGCAAATGAAGAGTTAGATGTGCGAAAGCACAAAAAGAATGCAGCTATCGAAGAGGCCTATATGTGGAAGCAGTTGTGGACAAAATCAGCAAGCTCTGAGAAGAAGATAAAAAAAGAGTTTGAAGATTTAAAGAAACAACTGAAAGAAATGGTAGCTGAGTATGAGAGTCAAGTAAGGAATGAGAGGCAGCACAATGAAGAAAAAATCAATAAAGCTGATTCCCCGACACCCTTATCAAACGCGCGCGAATTCTAAGATCATGGATGAACTCGAGCAAAACCAAGAGGTGATAAGAGTAGATGTCAACCAACTAAAGGAAAAGGTCGATCGAATTCTGGAAGCTATACAGGCTTTGGCAAGGAAGGAGAATACAGATGGGGATCCTCCGATTGTAAATGAAGAACACCAAACTACTCCTTCTCACCCACCGGGTTTCACCCCGACTAACCAACAATTCCGCACAGCAGCTATGCAATTTCCTATATATGGTATCCCGCCTGGTTATACTCCGCCTGTAATCATCAACCCCATAGAAAATAATCAAAACCACTCAACTGCCAACCCCCAAAACTTAAACCAATCACAAATTCCTCCTCATCTGGGATATGTGCCACCCCAAAACACTATACCCACAGAAAATATTCCATATAGTGTACCTCAAATGCCACATTTTGATGCTAATGGGAATTGGCATCAATCTCACATTGGGGATGATACACAATCAAATGAAAAGTTTCATGTCTTAGAAGAGCGGATCAAAGCAATTGAGGGGCATAATGTTTATGGTCTCGAAGCTTTCGACATGTGTTTGGTCCCTTATGTAACTATCCCTCCAAAATTCAAGGTTCCCGACTTTGAAAAATACAAAGGCAACACATGTCCTAAAAATCATCTAACTATGTATTGCAGAAAAGTGGCTTCTCATGCTCATAACGATAAACTTCTCATTCATTTTTTTCAAGATAGTTTGAGTGAAGCATCGTTAAGTTGGTATATGCATCTGGAGCGAAGTCGTATTCGTTCGTGGAAAGATTTGGTTGATGCTTTCTTGAGGCAATACAGGTACAACATTGACATGGCCCCTGATAAGATGCAATTGCAAAGTGCATTGAAGAAGGACAACGAAGCTTTCAAAGAATACGCGCAACGGTGGAGGGAAATGGCATCACAAGTAGAACATCCATTATCTGAAAAAGAAATGGTTGGTATGTTTATGGATACTCTTCAATCGCCTTTTTATGATAAGATGATTGGGAGTATGTCATCAAACTTTTCTGACCTTGTCATGATACGAGAAAGGATAGAAAGTGGGATGAGGAGTTGCAAGATCGTATGTCCAGCGACTGGCATAAAAAGACCCCAACCGACATTCACAAAAAAGAAAGAAGGGGACGCTAATGCTGTAATGGTAAACCCTAGGGTCTCTTATTTTTCACCCATCAATTCTTATCAACCCCCAAACTTCCAGCCCCCGATACCACAAGCTCCTTACATTCCTTATCCATATGTGGCCGCAACCACACAAGCTTCATACCCTCAATATCACCCTTCAATACTACCTTTTTATCAACCAGCACCTACCGCATTTTCCCAACAAGGTCAATGGAACCAAAGTCCAATCTCAAATCACTACAGACCACTTGTCAATCAAAAAAGGATAACCCGTTTCGACCCAATTCCTATCACGTACAGCTAATTATTGCCTCACTTACTCCAAAATTCAATGGTAGTCCTGAGGCCAATGAAACCTCTAGAACCATCATTCCCAAAATGGTATGATCCTAACGCCAAATGTGAATACCATGCTGGAGCCGTGGGGCATTCCATCGAAGATTGTCAAGCCTTAAAAACTAAGGTACAAGAATTGATCAATGCAAAATGGCTTACCTTTAAGGAAGATGGTCCCAACGTGGGGAATAATCCTTTGCCGGGTCACGGAGATACTACTGTCAATCTCATTGAAGAAGAGATAGACCAATATACAAAAGATAATCATATATTGACCATAGAACCATGCATGGAAAATGATAGATTTTTTCCAAGACCATTGGAAATCCTCTATAGAAAAGAGAATCCTAAGCCAACTCATAGTGAAAAAAATGCAATAATTGTCCAAACATCAACTTCTTTTCCTTATGAAAACAACAAGGCGGTACCATGGAGTTATGATGTCACATCTCATTTAGTCAACCACCAATCAGGCGATAGCTCTAAACATGAAGGTACTGATGTCACCAATATTTCAAGGATTGGTGGGATGACCCGTAGTGGTCGAGTATACGCTCCTAAACAACTTAGGAAAAATGAGGGTCAGGGCGAAAAAGGGAAGGAGACTATGTATCATGCCATAAAAGGACCGGAAATTTGCAAAAAGACAATGCCTACAGAAGAGACTAATGAATTTTTGAAGTTTATAAAGCAAAGTGAGTATAAGGTGGTAGATCAGTTAAATCAAACCCCTTCAAAGATATCTATTCTTTCTTTGTTATTAAACTCTGAAGCGCACCGAATGGCATTGATGAAAATTTTAAATGAGGCCCATGTGACTCATGATATCACTGTCGACCAATTTGATGGGGTTGTCGGTAATATCACCACCAGTAGCAGTTTGAGTTTTAGCGATGTTGAATTACCAGTTGAGGGGATGGAGCATAATAAAGCACTACATATCTCTGTGAGGTGTCATGATCATATTCTTGCACGAGTGCTAGTTGATAATAGTTTATCGTTAAATGTCATGCCAAAATCAACACTAACAAAACTATTTGTTGACGGGGCTTGTTTGAAGCTGAGTAGTATGGTGGTAAAAGCCTTTGATGGATCTAGAAGACAAGTTGTTGGAGAGATTGACCTTCCGATTCAAATCGGACCTCATATCTTTGGAACAACCTTCCAAGTGATGGATATTAAGCCGGCCTATAGTTGCCTTTTAGGGAGACCGTGGATTCATGCTACTGGAGCAGTAACATCCACTCTCCATCAAAAGTTAAAGTTTATAGTAAAAAATAAGCTAGTGATAATATCTGGGGAAGAAGATATGATAGTGAGTCATCTATCTTCTATAGGATACATTGAAGAAGCAAAGGAAGCTATTGAGACTTCTTTCCAAGCATTAGAAATTGCCAATGTTGTGTTCATGGGTGAAGGATTTCGTTTAAAAGAACCAAAACTATCTACCACATCATTGAAGTCTACAAAATCCATGTTGGAAGGAGGAGCTTTTGTTAAATTCGGGAAATTGATAGAGATACCAGAAAAGAAGGATAAGTACGGGTTGGGATATGTACCTACCAAAACTGATCAAGAGAATGTTGTAAAAGAAAAACGAGAAAGCAAGCTAGCTATTTGGAAAAATCGAGTATCAAATTCACAAAAGACCCCTATTTGTGACATTCACCAAACCTTCAAAAGCGCTGGAATAATATATACTGATCAAGTGGTTGTTGTGGAAGAGGATAATGTTGATGATGATACCCTCAAATTGGTGTACCCTTGTTCTCCAAGCACCAATCTCAATAATTGGAAGATCATCGAGTTTCCCGTGTTTGTTCATTCATGTTCAAAGTAATTATGTATTTTAATTCCTTTTGATCTGCCCAAGGTTATAAGGATAACTAATAGGGCGCATGTATTTCAATTCTGTATTTATTATTAATAAATATATTTTTGAATTCTCCCGTTGTTTTTGTTTTCCTTTTTTTCTTTTTAGCAATCTTTATTCATTTTTTTTCCTTTTTCTTTTTAATTTAAACAATGCAGATTCGAAAATGAACATGTTGAAAATAGCAGCGTTAGAACCCTTTCTTGTAATTTTGAACATCCAATTAATCACGCTAATGAGGATTGCGAAGACGATTGTAAGCCTCCCCCAGAACTGGAAAAGTTAATTGAACAGGAAGCTAAGATAATCCAACCCTATCAAGAACCTGTTGAGGTGATCAATTTAGGAACTAAACATGATAAGAAAGAAATTAAAATTGGTATGTGTATGAATGAAAGTGAACGAGAAAAGCTGGTCAAACTTTTATTTGATTATGTGGATGTATTTGCATGGTCATATCAGGATATGTCTGGGCTAGACAGTAACATAGTTGAACACAAGCTACCACTCAAGCCTGAATGTGCTCCAATTAAGCAAAAATTAAGGAGGATGAGGCCTGATATGTCACTTAAAATTAGAGAAGAAGTCAAGAAGCAATTTGATGCTGGTTTCTTAGCTGTGGAAAAATATCCTCAATGGGTTGCTAACATTGTTCCGATTCCAAAGAAAGATGGAAAAGTTCAAATGTGTGTTGATTATCGGGATTTAAATGAAGCTAGTCCAAAAGATGATTTTCCTTTGCCCCACATTGATGTCCTAGTAGATAGCACTGTTCAATATTCTCTTTTCTCCTTCATGGATGGTTTCTCAGGATATAATCAAATCAAGATGGCTCCCGAAGATATGGAGAAAACTACATTCATAACACAATGGGAGACTTTCTGTTATAAAGTGATGCCATTTGGATTGAAGAATGCTGGGGCAACCTACCAAAGAGCAATGGTAACTTTATTTCATGACATGATGCATAAAGAAATAGAGATTTATGTGAACGATATGATTGCAAAATCTCAGACCGAAGAAGACCATGTTGTTAACCTTCAAAAGTTGTTTATCTGACTAAGGAAGTTCAAACTCCATTTAAACCCTTCTAAATGCACTTTTGGTGTAAGATCAGGCAAGTTACTTGTGTTTATCGTTAGTCAAAAAGGGATAGAAGTGGATCCAGATAAAGTAAGAGCAATACAAGAAATGCTCGCTCCACACACAGAAAAAGAAGTTTGCGGCTTTTTGGGTAGATTGAATTACATTGCCAAGTTCATATCGCATCTCACCGCTACATGCGAGCCAGTTTTTAAGTTGTTGCGCAAAGACCAAAAGGTTGAATGGAATGAGAATTGTCAAAAAGCTTTCGAAAAGATTAAGAAATACTTGTCAAAACTCCAATATTAGTGCCTCCAATTCCTGGAAAACCACTTATCATGTACTTAACAGTACTTGACGAGTCAATGGGTTGTGTACTAGGGCAACATGATGAATCTGGTAAGAAGGAACATGCTATTTATTATTTGAGTAAAAAGTTCACCAACTGTGAGACAAGATATTCACTGCTTGAAAGAACATGTTGCACATTAGCATGGGCCGCTCGTCGGTTGAGGCAATACATGTTATGTCATACAACTTGGTTGATGTCTAAAATGGACCCAATTAAATACATCTTTGAGAAACCTACTCTTACTATAAGGATTGCCCGTTGCCAGATGTTGTTATCAGAATATGATTTGGTATACGTTATACAAAAAGCTATCAAAGGAAGCGCCCTGGCGAAGTATTTGGCTCAACAACCTATAGAAGATTATCAATCAATGCAGTGTGAATTCCCCGATGAAGTTATCATGACTCTATTTGAAGAGATCGAATCATCTGATAAAGAAGAATGGACTTTGGTGTTTGATGGTGCTTCTAATGCATTGGGGCATGGGATTGGAGCCATTTTGATTTCCCCAGAGAACCAGTTCACTCCATTTACGGCTAGATTGTGTTTTGATTGCACAAACAATATTGCAGAATACGAAGCATGTGTCATGGGCATTAAAGCCGCCATTGAATCAAAGGTAAAAATTCTTAAGGTATATGGAGACTCATCTTTGGTCGTCCATCAAACAAAAGGAGAGTGGGAAACTCGAGATTCCAAATTGATTCAATATCATGCACATATCAAAGAATTGGTAGAAAACTTCGAGCATATCACTTTTCACCATATTCCTCGAGAAGAAAACCAATTGGCTGATGTCCTGGCCACATTGTCATCAATGTTCAAAATAAGTGTCGGTCAGGATGTACCGATCTTAAAAATTCAAAAAAAGGATAAGCCAGCATATTGCTTATCGATAGAAGAAGAGCTTGATAGCAAACCATGGTTTTATGATATCAAATCCTATGTTAAGAATAGGGAATATCCATCAGGTATTTCAGAAAACGACAAGAGGGTTTTAAGGAGGCTCTCAATGAACTTCTTCTTAAATGGTGATGTACTTTACAAGAGAAATCATGATATGGTTCTCCTCAGATGTGTGGATCAAGCTGAAGCAGAGAAAATTATTCAGGAGGTTCACGAATGTTGTTTTGGAACTCATGCAAATGGGCACGCAATGGCAAGAAAAATCTTAAGAGCTCGCTATTATTGGTTGACTATGGAATTTGATTGCTTTAGTTACGTAAAGAAATGTCATAAATGTCAAATCTATGCTGATAAAATACATGTACCACCCACCTCTCTGAATGTTTTAACATCACCATGGCCGTTTTCAATGTGGGGAATGGATGTTATTGGACTCATCGAGCCTAAAGCTTCCAATGGTCACCGGTTTATCCTGGTAGCTATTGATTATTTCACAAAATGGGTTGAAGCCGCTTCTTATGCCAATGTGACGAGAAGTGTGGTTGTCAAATTCATCAAAAGAGAATTGATTTTTCGATATGGCTTACCAAATAAGATAATCACTGACAATGCGACCAATTTGAATAATAAAATGATGAAGGAGTTGTGTGATAGTTTCAAAATTTAGCACCATAATTCTTCGCCATATCGTCCAAAAATGAATAGAGCTGTAGAAGCAGCAAATAAGAATATTAAGAAAATCATACAAAAGATGGTAGAGACATATAAGGATTGGCATGAAATGCTTCCATTTGCATTACATGGCTATAGAACCTTTGTTCGTACCTCAACAGGGGCAACTCCTTTCTCATTGGTGTATGAATGGAAGCGGTACTTCCCATTGAAGTTGAAATTCCCTCGATCAGAGTCTTGATGGAAACAAAACTGGAAGAGGTTGAGTGTGTTCAATCACGATTTGACCAATTAAATCTCATAGAATAAAAAAAGAATGATAGCTCTATGTCATGGCCAGCTATATCAAAAAAGACTTAAAAAGGCATACGAGAAAAAAGTCCGTCCTCGAGAGTTTCAAGAAGGGGACTTGGTGTTAAAGAAAATATTGCCCATAAAAAAGGATTCTCGTGGAAAATGGACTCCGAATTACGAAGGACCATATGTTGTGAAAAAAGCTTTTTCTGAGGGAGCTCTAATACTCGCAGAAATGGATGGAGGGAACCTTCCACTTCTAGTAAATTCAGATGCAGTCAAAAAATATTACACTTAAAAAAATGATGAGCTCGCTAGGTTGAAAACCTGAAAAGGCGACCTAGGCAAAAAATTAGAGCATCTCGATGGATTGGAAACTTGGAAGAGCAATCTATGCAAAAATTAGGGATAAAAAAAAATCAAGCATTTCAATCTGGGGCAATTATTATTCTTGGAAGCTGATTATTAGGATTCCTAAATTACAAGAATGACTAGCGTTTGTTATGTCTCCACCTAAATTAAACATACTCGTCCCCACATTGTAACCCATACCTCAATTGTTTTGCTTTCAATGTAACAATGTACATTTTCCAATATTGCCATTCGAGATTGTACGTTACATTCTTTATGTACCAATCTAGTTTCACTATTGAGTGTTCTATTGTTTCAAAATTTTATTTTATAATAATAAATGTTGGAATTTGAAATATGTGAAAATATAAAAGTATTTTAAATATTTTGACACTTGAAAATATATACACGGGAACTCGTTTGATTCTCAAGATATATGAGTGTGTGAAGAATAATAAGGAGGGTAGTCATTTTAAACAATGGATTTTTGCTTCACTTCGAAAAAACGGTCATTCGATAGATACGAAGAGTCATCATGTGGAAACAATGTTTGTCTTTATTCATCCATTGAATCTTGGGACAGAGAAAAGCATAAGGATCGAGGAATCAAATAAAAGAACAAAATTTTATCTATAATGCATAATTTACTCATACTCACATGATCCATGCATCTTCATTGACACTTTACCTATACTCAATGCATCACACACGCATGAATCATTCATACCTTATTGTTTGAATTGCAAGTATCATATACTTATCCTCTTTATCTACCTTCAAGATTGGACCAATTACGATCTACGCATCGGTAAACAATCCGAAGACGATCGCTTTCATTTCTATAGATCTACACATCGGTAACCAATCCGAAGACGGTCATTTTTAATTTCTATAGATCTACGCATCGGTAACCAACCTGAAGACGATCACTTTCATTTCTATAGGTTCACGCATCGGTAAACAATCTGAAGACGATCACTTTCATTTCTGTAGATCTATGCATCGGTAACCAATCCAAAGACGATCATTTTTAGTTTCTATAGATCTACGCATCGGTAACCAATCCGAATACGATCATTTTTAATTTCGATAGATCTACGCATCGGTAACCAATCCGAAGACGATCATTTTTAATTTCTATAGATCTACCCATCGGTAAACAATTCAAAGATGACCACTTTCATTTCTATAAATCTACGCATCGATAACCAATCCGAAGACGATCATTTTTAATTCCTATAAATACACGCATCGGTAACCAATCTAAAGACGATCATCTTTATTTCTGTCGATCTATGCATCAGTAATTAATCCGAAGACGATTATTCTACACATCTATTTTTTTTTTCAATTTATCAAGAGTAAATCAAAAAGGAAAATATATATTAGAAAAAGGAAGTAAATATATTTACAATAACTAATCTCATCGATTTACAATACTAAATCAAGCAATAATTTTTTAATTACAATTGCAATCAAATTGCAACCCTAAATATTAAATCAAATTAAATTACAATAAGATTTAAACCAAACTAAATTAAGCCTTTGGCTGTTTTGTTGCTTGTTGATGCCTCTCTGTTTCAGATGGAGTGTTTAGCTCTATTTTGTTGCTGCCTTTCTGTTTTAGATGCAGTGTCATTGACCTTTGCTTAGTAACTAATTACAAAAATATAAAAAGATAACTTTCATAAATCAGCCATTGTACACATTATAGTTAACAAAGAGACAAGTTTTTGAGTTTAAAAAAAAGAAACTAAATGACAAATAAAAGCTCAGCAATGAACAGATCAGAACAAATAATAAAGGCATCAAAGGTGCAGAAAAATGCAGATGATGAGCAAATAAATCAAAACATCAAACAAGAAATTGATAGAGAAGGACCAAGGCAGGCAAAGAAAGCAACTACACAAATAAAAAACTCTATAAATACATCCCTATTTTGTTTAAAAAAGGAAGAGGATCGGAGATTAACACCACTAAAACGCACAAACAAAGATAAAAGGTGAAAACCAGAGGGAGTGTGAACAAACAGAGAAGCAAAGTTTTTATTTTTAAGATAACATTATGAATGAAATATAAAAGAAAGATTAGAAATAACAAACCTATCACAGCCGCGTTGCACCGAAACGACGATCACCCTTTTTTAGCGCCGTCGCGTCCTCTCTCTCTCATCGAGCCTGAGATTTTCCGTTTTAAGGCATACGAGCCGATCATCCTTCTCGCAGCCTCATCTCGGTATCTCTTTCTCCTTCATTCTTTGTTGCTTCTATCTTTCCAATGCTCTGTATTTGTGTTTCATGTAAAAACTGAATGCGGCCGCCCTCCCCTTCTCTATGGCTAGGGTTTGTTTTTTAGATGTTTTAGTTTGTTGGGCTCGGGTTTGCATTTGAAGCAATGGTCGGCCCATTTAGAGTTAGTAGAAAACTAAGTATGTTATACACATGCAGCCCATTTAGAGTTAGTTAAAAAAAACACACAAAACACAAAGTTTTAAAAAAAAAACCCATATATCAAGTTTTAAAAAAACACAAATATCAATTATAAAGACAAAAACACAAATAAATATTTTATTAAAGATTAATTAAATGTGACATCTTTTTAATTTGAGTTGTTAGGACACAAGTGGTATTCTAGAACTCTCTTTATTTTATTTATTTATTTATTTATGTATTTCTTTATTTATTTATTTTATTTATTTGTATTCTATTTATTTATTTATTCATTCATTTATTTATTTTAATGAACTAGTCTAAAATCAATTTATTTATTAGATGCAACTCTTTTTTAATTTTTGAGTTTGTTAGAACACAAGTAGTACAACTTGATAGTTCTAAAACTCTCTTTATTTATTCATTTTATTTTATTTTATTCTATTTATTTAGTCATTCATTCATTTTTTTTAATGAACTAATCTAAAATCAATTTATTTATTAGATGTAACTCTTTTTTATTTTTGAGTTGTTAAAACACAAGTTGTACTACTTGGTGGTTTTGAAACTCAATTTAAAAATCAAGAGTAATAAAATATATTTTTTAGAGGATTAAATTAGATGTGACATCTTCTTTATTCCTTGAGTTTTGGGACACAAATTGTACAATTTGATCGTTCTAAAACTCATATTATAAAATATTTACTCAAATCAAACTCTTTTATTTTTTCTATTTATCTCAAAACATTTTTTTATCACAAGATAAATTTTCGTTAAAACACACTCAACACATCCGTATTTTTTTTTAACCAAGAACTACGTAGCTTTGATTTCTCCATCGCACCGGGAGATACGTAGGAGCAAGATCACATTCTTGTCAAACACATAAATAAAATTTTCTTTTTTTTTGTCCTTTATTTGTTAAGTACATATTTATTTTAAAATCATATTTTAAATATAGTAATAATTATCATTCATATTTAATAATAAAGAAAAATAAATATACTTAAGTTAAAACTAATTTGTCACAATTAATTATAGGTAACCGTTTTTTAATGGATGTCGTAGGGTGCTAATACCTTCCCTACATATAATCGACTCCCGAACTCAAATTTGGTTTCAAAGACCATTTATTTTTATTTTTAAGGGTTTCCCAATATTTTCCCTATTTTAAAATAAATTTTGGTGGCGACTCCATTGCTCCATTGAATTCGAGAAACACTCGAAATTTTAGGCCGCAACAGAAGATATATTAGAAACATGACCAATATCATTTACAATATAAATGGGATCATCAAAGAGAAGTGTAGTAAAATTAGTGACATCATTAAGAATACAATGCACATTAACATAATCAATGGAATGATAAGGAAATATATGCTCATAGAAAATAATGTTTCGTGAAGTAAAAGTATCACGTGTATGAAGGTCAAATAAAACATAACAACCAAACACTTTTAACTCATTAAATGTAGGTGGCATGTTATAAAGTATATCATAAGGTGTCTTATTTTGTAAGATAGATGTAGGTGATTTGTTGATATTAAAAGTGGCATGACAAAGGGCAAAAGACCAAAAATATTTGGGAAGTTTGGAGTGAAAAAGTAAAGTTCTAGTGACATTTAATGGATGTTTGTGTTTTCTCTCAACAATGAAATTTTACTGAGGTGTTTCCACACATGAAGTTTAATGTAAAATACCTAAATCAAAATAAAAAGTAGGTATATTAGAGTCAACACCATTATCACTTCTAATAGTTTTAATTTTAGTTGAAAATTGGGTGGAAACAAAAGTGATAAAGTGCCGGAGTTTAGATCTAGAGTTTGATTTAGCTTTCATAAGGAAAATCTAAGTGAATCTTATATGGTCATCAACAATGGTTAAGAGGTATTTATATCCATTTATTGAATGTCACCAATGGGACCTCAAATGTCAACTTGTATTAAATAAAAAAAAACTTGTAAAGAAATGCTAGAACTTAAAGGTAAGGAAGTCTAGAAAATTTGCCAAAATGCATCACAAATCACTTTTTTATTGATAGAAACATATGAGAACAATTTACATCTATTATGCCAAACAAAAATAGAAAGGTGACCTAATCTATAATGCAAATATCAAAAGAATTATAATTCATACTATATACATGTTTATTACAATAAATAGAATCAAGAGAGGTAGAATCATCAGATGGCATGATAAATTCAACATAGGACAAAACATGGGATTTTTTTAGAACATAAAGGTTATTATGATGCTCCACACGCCCAATCATCCTCTGGGTATGTGAATCCTGAATATCACAAGAGTTTTTACTAAATATTAGCCTAAAATTTAGATCATGGGTTAGTTTAGAAGTTGAAATCAAACTGAATTTAAATTGAGGTATAAAGAGAACATTATGTAAAGATAAGGAATCATCAAAGATAATGGAGGCAGTAAAATGTGCAAAGATATAATTACCATTAGGAAACATAAGGTAAACAGGTTTGATCCTTTCGATTGTAGAAAAACATCGAATGAAATGACAAACGTGATCAGAAGCACGTGAATCCAATATCCAAAAAGATAAGTTTAAAGAAATAAAACATGTATTAGAGATACTGGAAATCACACGATTAGTGGAATCATTGACCGTTTTTTAATTGTCGTGCATAGAATCTTGCTTTGAAGAATGAAGGAGGTTAACGAGAAGCTTAAAATCTTCCTTGGACAATTGAGTGGAAGGATCACCTAGAGTTGAAATTGCAGAATGAACTGTCTTGTTATTATTAGCATAATCAAAATTTGAAGTAGATGGTTTATGTGATCAGTAACCTAGGGGGAAAGCATGTTTGAGGTGACAATTTTCCACGGTGTGATTTGTGTTATGACAATTGGTGCAAAACATTTGATTTTTCGATTGGCCTCGTGCTCTACCATGAGCAAGTTCGGTTCTTATTGAACCACCATAGAATATACCTTGCTAATGGTAGGGAGATGGTCCATGAGAAGAATTTGTGTGCGCACATTTGCGTAATTATCGTTCAGACCTTTGAGGAAACACATAACATATTCTTGTTGTTTGAAGGTGTTGATTGTGCTAAGTTTACATTTGCAGGGAGTCGAACAAATACAAGAAGGGGTAGGACGAAGATCTTCGAGCTCATCGCATAAGATTTTCAAATTCATGAAGAATGTTGAAAGATTGTGATCTCATATTGTTGGCACGATCTCATAGTTCAAAATCAGGATGAGTTGACGTTTGTTGAGGAAGAGATCCATTGATTAATTGAATATTGTTTTTGGATGATAAAGCACTTTTAATGGCTTTGCTCCAATTGTGATAGTTATTGTCGTTTAAGGGTGGTGCGACAAGAACGACACCAGAGTTCTCACCGGGATGAAGATAATAAACGTTACGAGAGTTGAGGATGGTATCTTTTGCAAAGATGGAGACAATATCATTTTGTAGTTCGGAATCAGAAGAATCAAAAGAATTGGAAGAAGAATGAGAATTAGCGTTGGACACGATGAAACGGGAAAATCTTGAAAAATGAACGAGGAAAATAATTTTTGGGTTTAAGAAATCTAGAAGAATTGTGAATTTTAGAAATCAAAAGAAAAATTTGGAAGGGTTCTAGGAATCAAAAAGAAGATGAAGAAAAAATTATGGTTAAAAGAAGATGAAGAAAAAAATTATGGTTTTAAAAAATGAAGGGGAAGCAAGAATTGTTAAAATCTTATCCCATATTACTTGCTAATTGAAGAGTAAAATTTACACAGAATGGATTCTTACTTTACAAAGAGAACTCCAAAAACTAATTATATAAAAAATTTAAACAAACTAAAGGAATAATATAACTTTATATATCAATAATTTGAAGAAGAAAAAAAGTTATAATCAATTTCCTTAACTAATATAATTTTTTCAATTAAATCTTTAGTCAACTTACTGTTAATAATTAAATTGCTATTATTATTTCACTTAGAAAAGTCTTTACTCAAAATCTCATAGACTAACGCTATGTTGATAGAATGACTTAATTGCACCGGCAAGTCTAATTTGTATGAAGTGATCAATTTTTAAAAAAAAAATTAAAATATTAAATTTAACTAGTGATAAAAAAACTCATAATAATTTTTATCAATATATACAAAATGCAAATTAATACCACAATAAAGAAAATAAAACCAAAAATAACTATTTAAAAAATACCACTGAATAGTATTATAAAGAGTCAAATTAATTTATAATTGAATCTATGATAAGTACCATTGAACAATGTTTTCTTTAATATAAATAACAAAAATATATTATATCATTTATATATTTATTTAAATAGATTAATTTGTTAGG
>JBBPBS010001143.1:8513550-8534046 GCA_037974835.1 Cicer judaicum | reverse complement strand
TACGATATTTATTTCGTTTAAATTGATAGATTAATTTTAATTAAATTAATAAATATTTTTATATTTCATATTATTAATATAGATACGTGAACTTATTTAAATATTTATTCTTTTTAATTTTACCGGATTTGTATTAATTATTCTCAATTGATGTATTTATTTTTAAATTTAATCGAAGAACATCGTTTGTTTGTCTAGTAAAAATAAAACTTACCCTTTTTTTTTTACAATATAGATGCATACTATTGCATAGTCACACGCACACAAGCATCACATATCTAATTCTAATAAGGTGCAATATATGGTAGGTACAAAATCCAACCAAACATAACTAATGAATATGAAAATTAAGGTAACGAATCTTATCACATAGATAGATTGGTGATAAACCATCGATATTGTGTATCTAACAAAATCTTAAGCTCCTTACACAAAAGACAAAATGTTTGTGTCATATATTCTTCTACTCATATTAATATATGGTGCCAATCTCCACTTTCCTCATATTCGTGGTTAGTGTCTCTTTGCACATCACACAAATCTCTTATGCAACTTGCATCGGTTCTTAAGTAACAATAACCTCATGAATTTTATTTTATTTCTATTTTCAAATTATTTAAATACTCTAATGTTTTACAACAAGTAATTTATTTGATAATTATATATATATATATATATATTAAAAAATATAAATAAAAGAAAAAAAAATATTTATTAAATTACTCTTTTTTTCATTAAATTAAATTATTCTTATTAAATATTAATATATTCATGGTTAATTATCATAGATATAAAGTGAAAATATTGACTTAAAAGTGATGCAAATAATATTAATTAAATAGAATAATTTAAAAAGAAGTTAAAAACTTATATATAAAATTGAAAGGTCATTAATTTTGAATTTTTTTTTATAAATATATTACTCCTTATAAAATATAAAATAAAAGATTAAGATATCTTTCCCCCTATACAATCAGATTTTAAAGCTAGCATATGGTGTATATTACACACATTTATAATGACCTCTCACCTCTCAACTTGTTTTCTGCACAACTTTCGCTTTCTTTACTATGCATGGTATCTAAAGTTTTCTAAAATTAAGAAATAGAGACAGTTGATTGGTCACCCTTATCTAAAGCACATAGTCAGGGACACCTATTTGAATGACCCAATTAACCAATTTTCAGGCCTTTTCCCCCACTTGAGTAAAAAAAAGAGTCTCAATTTTCCTTCATTTTTTAAATAAATAAATTGGGTTTCAATTCAATTTTTTTAAAGTTTAGGTGAATTGCATCAATCATACTTATTGAGATATAAGAATTTTAAAATTAACCTTTTTTTAAAAAAAAATTCATAATATTATTTTAATAAAATTACTTATGAATTTCATCTTTGTCTACGCAATATTAATTTTATATAATTTTTTTTTTAATTTTAACTTTAAAAATAGTAGAATATAAATTTTTTTATTAAATAAAAAAATAATTTTAGAGGCTTGAGATTATTCTCTTTGTAGCCTTAAGGACTTTTGGATCGATCTTAATTGCATAAATCTTCTAAACTAAATTAACGACATAGATTATTCTATGACTTAAAAAATCCTTACAAATAGTTTATTTACATATTATCTATCAACAAACACATTTCACCTAAAACTCTTGCGAGATATGAGTTACAGTTTCACGGATTAAATAATCTTAAATTAATCAATCGAACATTGTAAAAGAAAAATAAAGAAGACCAAATTTGATAATATAAAAATTGCAAGTGTGTTATTATAAATAATAATAATAATTATAATTGCAAGTGTCCCGTAAATGCACCGGTAGAAATGGTAAAAGCATGTAGGATATTTTATATGTTAAGACAAAAATTTGAATATCAGAATGAATTAACTAATTCTCTTCTTTATATTTAATGTGTGTGAGTTTTGCTGTTAAACTTTTTAAAATAAAATAATAATTGTGTCTGAAGTGTGACGCATTACAAATATTTTTGAAGCGATAATTAACCATCAATTACTGTTATATTTTAAATAACATTTTCATAGATGGTAATCACCGAAAGAAAAAATTGAAATAATATAAAAAATTTAGAGATGTAAAAGAAAGTAAAAATATATCTCTAGTTCTATTGATAAGAGGTGACTAATTTTATTTTTTCTATTTCTAAATTTTATTTTGACTTTTTGTTGTAATGTTCTGCAAGATTAATCTCAAAATCGAAAGCATTAATGTATGAGAGACAATATGCCACATGCCTAACGTGTGTTTTACCAAACTAAGAATGTTGACATTTGATTCTCACTAAATGTTGTATAGAGTACTTACGGGACCAAGCGGAACCTCAAAATTAAATTAAGAAATTAAAAAAATGGTTAAATCCTTACTATTTTATATTTTACTGTTCATCTTTCACACACTAGATTTTGGATTCTCCATACCTTCACCTCCATCATGTTTTCTGATAAACAACTTGTGTTCTGAAAAAATGTGACAAGTTTTCTATAATTTCTAAACTATTTCGAAAAACATGCGACAAGTTTTTCAAAACTTTTTTATTATTACTATTTGAAAAATAATATATTTATTACTTTTAATTTTTAATAGATATGGATATACTGTTATTATGAGATAAACCATGCGTAGATATTATATTATAGATGTTTTTACAATTGATAAGAGTAATATTAATTTTAATTAATATAATTAATGTATTATTGTAATTTAATTTATTTTATAAATTATTTCATACTTTCATACACAAGAAACTATTGAACATTAGGTTTGGGATAATTAAAGATTAAAAACAAAGTGATTCTTATCATCATAAGATGAGATGCAGAGACAAAAAGACAAAAAAAAGAAAAGTAAATTAATAATAAGGTGTGACAAATGTGAAAAGTATATGAATAATTCAACACAAAGTGTAATTCAAAAATTTGGTTGTCCTTTCAAGATTAGAAACAAGACCATTAAATGATGGTTTAGAATAGATAGTTAAAGTAATATGTGCACATCAAAATATCATGTTGCACTAAAGCACATAATATTCTCGTTTCAAGATCGAATAAGGAAAGACATTTTTTTTAATAAATTTATATATTTTATACTTAACTACCTCAAATAAGTCTATCAATAAAAAATTAATAGAAACAAAACAATTAAAACTTATAAATAAGACTAAACTAGATTATGGACAAGATTATGGCTTGCATGTTGTACATGCGAAAAAATATTTTCCCTTTTATTATATTTGAAAGTGATATATAATATATTGTAATTTATAATTTTAAATTATATAAGTGCAATAATTGATATCATAATGTTATTTTAAAGTAAATATAATTAGAGAGTTCAACTTTGGAGATAAGTCTTCCCGACTTTGACATAGGAAGATTTTCCTAAAATTGATTTAACTTACTAAATATGGTAAATGGTTTTGATAACTAAATTTAATAATAGTAACAAGTATCTAATAATCATGCATACATAGTTGAAGATAAATAAACGTATAAAATTGACAACATAGTTAAACAAATTTGTTTTGATAAAGATATATAAAGAATATTGCAATCATATTACATTCTTTGTTGTTTTTGTTGGTGTTGAATGTCACTACATATTTAGGTCATGTGTGGGTACCAAGTTAGAATCGTATCATTAGTGTGGCTATATGTTTATCAACTTATGTATGAAGAGAACTAATCATTATTTTTTAAATTTTGTAGAAAAATGTATGGTTGAATATAAGTGAGAATAAGTCCCATTTTTCTATCAAAAAAGAGTGAGTGACAAACATTTATACTAAAAAGATTCACTACATTCGCTAAGGTCATTCAATCCTTCCATCACAATTGTGTGGGGGCTACTTCCTATTGGGATTGTTCATCGATTGCGTTGTTTGAATTTGGAATGTTGGATCAATGATTATATGTTCTTAAACTATTGATGCATATATGTGGTAGGGTGTACCAAAACAACTAATACTTTGAGGAGACAAACTTTGGTTGATATATTCCGGACTTGAAAAATCGCACACACAAAGGGTTGTTATTTTATTTAATTATGAGTTGTAACTAATGCAATCCTTTTAAATGAAAATAATTATTTTATTTTTGGTACATAAATGAGAATAATCTAAACAAAGTTGATATGAAGAAAGAAAGAGAAAATTTATTGTGAAGCCGATTGAGCATTTTAATGAGGTGACACAATTGAGATTATGTGGCATACCAAGAGCTAATGTGTTATTATTGAAGTTTTGGGGCTGATTTGATATATTATAAATCAATAACCAATATTCTTGAAAAGTCGGAAGAAAAAAAACATCAAACCTCTAGTTCTCTTCTTCTTCCTCTGTTAAAGAGATTTAGAATCATTTTTTTTATCTAAAATCACTCCTCCAAATCGTTTTATTCTTTCTTTTATTTAAATAAGTGACTTTCATACAAATATAGTTTTTCTTTCATATTTTTTTGTGATTTAGTTTTTCACATCTTTTTGTGATTTAGTTTTTTTTTCATATATTTTTTTATTTGAGTGTGTCGTTTTTTGGTTTCTATGTACCGGTGCAATACTTTTTAATTTTTTTTCATTTTAGTGCAATTTTCATTTTGATTTAGATTTAAAGAGTAACTTTGATACATTATAGATTTCAATCAATGGCTTTAGCGTCATCAATATTATCTGGAAGCATATCTATTCCAAACACATGAATTTTTTATATTTGTAAACATGTTGTCATTTTGTGTTACGTTGATAACTTGAGTCTTGTGTGAGTTTATTCACATATTCATTATTTTGTTTTTAGCAAAATTAAATTTATATCGTACAATTTGAATCAATCAGTATTATTTATTTGAGTTAAAAAAAATTAAAATTTATTATTTAATTGATAAATTTATTCGTCTTATTTTGATTAGTTAAATCTCTACGGGAATACAAAGAGAGTTTTATAAATAATGAAAATTATAAAAATAAGATTCATAAATAAAATGGTCTATGAATTTCTTATGAATTAATTGTTTATATTGAAAATATATTGCTAGTCTATTGAGCACAACATCTATTATAGATAAATTTGATTATTTAAGATCTCACGGGAACTTAACTTTTTTAAATTATGTCACTTGTTATTTTCTTGTAATTTATATTTTACTATCTCTGCCTCTAGATATAACAATCTCTTGAGATTTTTTTGTCATTTTTTATAAGACTCTTTTCATTTTTCAATTGCATTAATTATTTGTTTACTGTTTATCCCTAATAATTATGTTACATCGTTTTCTATAATTTAAAATAAATATTACAACAAAAACATAAATAAATTATTTCTCTTCCATGAGAAACTAGTAAAACAATTAAATTTATAACAAATTTATTATTACAACCGATTTTCTAAATTACGATAATTTTATTAACAAAATTTTACTTATCTTCCTGTTACTTATAACTTTTTAGGAATGTTTGATTTAAAAAAATTGTAACAACCCAGCTTAACATAAATCAACATATTCGATGCAAAAATAAGTAACGACAAAATCAACCCAGCTTAATATGTGTGTGTATATACTGTAAAAAAAATTATTTATGTGTATATATAAAAGGATAACAAGTTTTGGTGTAATAAATTTTTCTTTAATTTTATATTTCATTTAAACTGTTAAATTTAGAATTTTATTCTTTCTTACAATTAATTGACTACGTTTTTTATAATTATATAAAAAAATTATATTTTCTATTATTTTTGTTGGTAAAAGTTGATAAATGAGTATATTAGTATTTGTCTACATACTAGTAATAAGAATAATAATATATAGCAATATATAAAACGATACTAATTTTTTGTATTGTTTTTTTCTTTCAATTTTGCTTTATATTTTATTTATAATTTATTATTCTTTACTATATTTTGGTGTGAACATATTTTCTTCTAAGTTACTATATTTTCTTCTTTTTACACTTAGATATAAAGGAGATACTATATTTTGGTGTGAACATATTTTTTTCTAAGTTTTTCTTTTATTTAAACTATTTTATTAATAAAATTGTCATTATTTTGTCCAATAAAAAAAAACGTTACAGATAAAAAATAAAAAATAAAAGCAAATCACAAACTATAACACTACTAATAATGATGAGTATAGATATGCTTTGAGATCTCTATAATACCTAGCTCAAGCGATCATAACTACATTCTTTGACTCAACATTTTTTGTAGTTATTCAAATTCAAACTAGAAATCTCTTCTTTATACGTGTGAATTTTTACGTGGCATTTACAATTTCTTTCGTAGACAAAAGTAATTAAAAATAAAAAGATATACCTCGTGATTAGATTTTTCATTCACGCAATCATAGATCACAACCATCATATGCTAATCAAATAACTTGTATAGTGAAAAATATAATTAGATTACGAACAATAAAGTCATCATTCAACTAATGAGATTCGGTGCAGCTCATTTTCTCCATGTTCTTTTGCTAAAATTAAATGAAATTAGTCTCTTTTATTAATTTTTCGGGATATCATCATGTACGCAACACTAAAGACTAAACTCTTTCGAAAATTATAAATACATTCAAGAATTATTTCTCTCATATAATAAATTTTCAAACAAATTAACACATGTGAGTCGACACACCTTACTTTTTTTCTCTTTTTCTCCCAAAAAAAATTAAATGAAAACAATGTCTTTATCAATTTTTCATGATATCATCCGTACACAACGTTAGACTAATTTTATCTCAAAAATAGATTTAAGAGTTACTTCTCTCGAATAATAAACTTCATACACAAGAGTCATTGATCATATACTCAAAGAATCCATTATCGGCCTAACACTCAAACCAAACTAACAATTTAGTTAAATGAAAGCAATGTGTTGTTTAAGTAAGCCAAACAAAAAGTCACATGCATGAGTATGTGGTGGGCCATCATCATAAAAGATATTAATTTATATATATTTTTAGTGTAAAACTTCACAACCAATTAAAATATATAAATACATATTTATAAAGATATTTTAACAATTAATAAAAAGAATGATGTTAAATAATTTGATTAAATATATGTGTAAAATAATTTATCTGTTTATATATAAAAATTAAATTTGATCATAAACAATATTTTTCAAAAAAATAAAAAATTGTCACCAGAAGTGGAGCCCACAGTTGGGCCCCAGGAGGCAACCAAGGTCCACTCCCTGAATTGATATGAAACAAACAACCTAAGATGACACTTTCTTAGTTCAACCAAAACTGTCTCTTAGCTACTTTTAGAACACAAAAATAAATGATTTAGAGAGAGAAACCTAATCTAACACAACACTTTACAACTACATCTTGGGTTTCAGTGATAGAGAGAGAAAATTAAAGAGAATGAGTATAGGAACAAAATGAGGAGAGTGGAGCGAGGATTTGGCCAATAATTAAGCAAATATTACTATCATTTATACTTGCTTTAGATTTGCATGGTTTTGAGTTTTTAAAAATATTAATTATTATTTTGATATAATATCAGACAAGAACTTGAATTCAGATAAATCCGTGAGATCTTTCAGATTCTCTCTCTCTTTTCTTCTGCTCAATTGTTGCCTGGCCTTTTGGATTTTTAGGTAAATTTGAATTACCCTTTTAGATTTATTTATTTGTTTTTCAATAAACGACCCTTCTAGATTTTACTCTCAGATACTGTTCCGAATTATAGGTTTTTATTAGATATGAAATAAAATAAATTTGAGTCTCAATCTCTCTTATATAATTAAAAGGGTATCTGAATTTTGCTTAAAAATTTGATTTTTCAAAAGGGTTTTGCATTTTTGCTTCAGTGGTAGCAGCTATGCAAGCCATAAGGCCATAGTTTGACACAAATAAATATTAACACTGTTTTTTCTCTGTTTTTTTTTTGCCCTTATTTTCGTTTTCCAATGGAAGATGACACAAGAATGGCTAAAGAACAAGAAGATAATCAATCAAGAAATAATTGTATGAATGGTAGATCTTCTTCTAAGAAATCAAAACAGAAGAAGGTTCCTCAGAGAGGACTTGGTGTTGCACAGCTTGAAAAAATACTTGAAGAACAACACATGAAAGATGGTGTTGTGAATTTACCTTCACAAAATTCTATATCATCTTCATCAACATCAATATCATCACCAACTATATCCTCTTTTTTGCCTCTTCCAATTAACAATTTTAATCACTCTACTTCATCAATATCATCGTCATCAACATCAATATCCAATTATTTGCCTCTTCCAGTTAACAATTTTAATCCCATAAACCAAAATTCTTCAACAACCCTATTGCCTTGTGTGCCATCATTAGGTGAGTTTAGATCTTCAATGTCACTTCAACAACATATGGATGGTAAAGTTCCTAGTACTGTTTCATTGAATAAAAAAAATGTTGTTTTTGAGGCTGGTAATTGGTCTAATGTTCCTGTTCCTAAGTTGTGGAACACTCATCATGAGTTGGATTTTGAGAAGGAAAATTTTGGAATTGAAAAAGGGTTGCCCTTTCTTCCAAGTTTGCCTTTTGAATCTAATCCCATTTGGCCTTTGCCTAATTGGGTTCAAAGAACACCACAATTTCATCATCAACCTTCTCCACAAGTGGTAAGATACTTTTCTTTTTCTTTTCAATTAATAGTTTTTATATGTTCAATTTTTATGATATGATTTATATTTGGTATTTTTGTGTCATAGATCAAACATGTCATAACATTCTATCAAATATCATATAGCATATCTCCCAGCTCAGATATGCTATATAATAGAGCGTTGTAACATCCGTTTGATCTATGTAGCCAACCCTACTCAGTGGTTAAGACTTGATTGTTGTTATTTTTTGTGTCATTATCTAACAATTGAATATGAAAATGAAAAATTTGGTATGTGAGATATGTAGGTGAATAACTCATCAGGAAATTCATCCACATCTGTGCCTCATTTGTCCACAGAGCCCCCTTCAAACCAAAATTCTAGTAGCAATATGCTTGCGGCGATGCCGACGCCAACGGAGAAGGTATATAATTTTGATTTTGCAAGATGTGATCTCAATGTAATTCACAATTCATCCGCACAGTTTTGTTTTGATCTGAATATATAGTATAAATCAAGGTCGTGTCGCAATCTCTGATATTACTGGAAATTGCAGTCAAGCACGGCTGATGCAACCATAATTGCGTCTACCGTACAGCTGTTGAGTCATCGAAAACATTGACGCCACGTCGAAAATCACCATCTTTAACCGCTTTTTAAAACCTTGATATGCATATCACAATTTTAGCTGTTTAATTGGAAGGTAGTTTCTAATAATTGCAATACTAATTTCCTCATTTATTATCTATATGATCAATGTTGTCAGATAGCAGCTATCACAAAGCGAAATTTGAACAAATCACTATTATTCTGTGATATGCTATTTAGGACAAATTATTGTCACGTAGCGAAATTTGACTGAATTTTGTGCTTGTTTTGATAAAATGGTCTTTTTTGACAGGTTTACAATGGATTCAGTAAAATCTTAATGTCATACAATTTGATAGAATATACTTTTCTCATTTGTTTTTTTTTTTAAGTTTATGAAATTTAGTATAGGGTGTTTGAAACATTGTGCAGATGATGACTGACGTGAAAAGGTCATACCCTTTCTCCCTGGAATTTTCACAAGCTTCTGCTTTGAATTATATAATGCCTCCCAATGCTGAAATAAGTACAAATCCAAGAACTTCATGTGAAAGTGAAAGTGGATTTCATTTTGATGCTGCCAATTCAACTTCAAGGTTGTTTTTCAGTTATAATAGTGTATGTTTGGTTTCCCATTTGAACTGACAACATCACGGTGAATCATTGTAATTTAACATAAACTACACTTTGTATCTTTTGTAATTTTGTCAATTTTACTCTGAAACTAAACATGCAGGAAACCATTTAAGCACTTTTGTTGTTGTATTTCTATGTTGTAACTCTTGTCTTTTCATACAATGTGTTTTTGAATCATATGCAGAGAATCTCAATCATGTTCAGCATCCAACTCTTATCCAAACTCAAAGAAAAGAAATAAAGGGATTAAAGATTTGGATGGAAATTTCCTCACTTTGGCTACTCCATCTCCTATTTCATTTCCACCTTCACAGTTGAACTCTTCAAAACTCCTGGCATTTAACAACCAAGAATGCCCTGAATTGGAATCTCCTCATCAGGTTTGAGCAACACTCATTATCTAAAATAGAGACTATTTTCAATTCTCAAAAGAAATGTATAGTTTCATTTAGTTTCGAAACTATCATTTTCTCACATATATCCCATCTTTGAACTATAGACATATAAATAAATTAATTCATAAATTATTATTAATCTGTCTAAGTTAATCCTTTAATTGGTTTAAAAATAGGAGACAAAATAATAGTTTTCATGAACAAACTTAATGAATTAAAAATAGTTTAAAGACTACTTATTATATTTTTATATTTTAAAAACCAAATTGATGGTGTATTTATTTCATTACTACAGTTGTTTTAGGTGTATGAAGGTCTAATTATATTGTCATTTCTAGAATGTGTTTCTATAGTTCTCCTTCAATGTATTTTATTTTTTGTGCCCTCTTAGACACCCCTCCAAATTTTGCTAATATTATTATTGTTGGTTTGATTTGATTTGATAAGGTAAAGGAAAAGACAGAAGATCAACACCCTACTCCACAAGGGTACAGAGTATTCAAACAACAAAAGCAACCTTTGTACAGCTTCATTCCAGCAGCAAAGGAGACACAAATTGGACAAACAACATCCAGAATTCAGAGTGGTCATGAAGTTGGAGAAACTATTGATCTCAATTTGAAGCTATAAATATATATATATATGATCAAACTTTTAAGTCCAGCTATGAAACTTTGATATTATTCATCTTTGGTTTTTCATTTTGCAATTGATACATATTCCTAAATTTACACATGGAGAGTTGAGTATGATGAACATCATTAGAAATCCTTGTAACATGTGGGAAAATAGGACAGATGTTGATTTGTTTGTTTGAGTTGATACTTGGTAATGACTACGATGAGCCCAAACTCTAATGGTGTGTCATTGGGGCTATGGTTTTTTTTGTTTGGTTAGTGTATGTTTGATATCAAGTAGTTTGTGTAAAATTGTGCACCTGCAATAGTAACAAATCTTATGTGATACTAAATATATATTTATTTTGTTGTTGTATCATTTTTAGTAAATAAATATTTTATTCTTTAAAATTGTAAGAGTCTGTCAATTTAATTTATCAAATTTTAGAAATAGTAAGATAGTCCTAAATTATAGCATATCAATCAATTTATTTCTTACATCAAAATATTTGTACGTTAAACATCCATCAAAGCTAGTAAGAAGACGTATGGTATTGATTTTTATAGTCTTTTGTTTCATCAAAACAAACATATAGAACATTTAAAATTGTGGTAAAAAATTTGAAAAAAATGATTAAATTGATTGATATTTTTTAATTAAATAGACTAAATTGCTATTTCCTAAATCTTAAAGAGTAAATTGATTGACATTTACAATTTTTAACAACTAAAATATCTATTTAATTGTTTCATGTCTAGTGGTTTGTAGGGTTGTTTGATGTGGAGTTACCGTGTTTAGTGGTAAGGGCAAAACCGAATCAATATGCAATCCCAAGTGTTTAGATTGGACACTTTTCTTATTCAAACTAAAATCTGAATCATTCCATTGAAATCTGAACAAGTTCAATTAGGACAATTAACATAGAAATCTAGAAACGTAAATTCGCATGTCCGTACAAGTTGTCTTTTACTAATTCGAGACTTGGTTAAATAAAAAATATTTATTTGGTCACAAATATAAATAAACCGTGTTTGAGCACACTCAAACAAATATATACCATTTAATTATTTCAAATACACAACATTTAATTATTTTATCTTTTATCTTTATTTACTTGTGTGAATATCTAAGTACTATTTATTTATATTTGTGTCTAAACAAATATTTATTTAGTTACGTTAATTCTTGACTTCTATTTTCAATTTTATTACGCAGATATCATCACATAACACATTTAGATTACTATCAATACTATTAAGCTTAAACATGTTTTTTTAGTTTATACATGTGTACACGACTATTAAATTTTGAAAATATTATGATCAATTGTGAATTTTTTTTTTTTAAGAAATCATAAGACTCCACACATTTATGTTATCCAATCAATCTAACTTAAACTAATATGTTGGAGTTTCTACTCTACACTCTATACATAAATTTCTCACCTTTCAATCAACGTGAAAATATAATATTATCCTTTTAATTATTTATAAAACCTTCAAATTTTTTACCTTCTCATTTTTTCACCTCCAATTTCGAAAGTTTAGAAAAAAAAATTATATTAATCTTTGAAATTGTCCAAACATTCGAAATAAAGTGCAATCTCGAAACTTTTAAAGTTTTGAAACATAAAATTTCAAGATTTTTGAAAGTTTCGAATAATTTAAAACTTTCGAAATAGAACATTTTCAGATTTTCGAAAGTTTCGTAATAGTAGTTTTTCAAAATTTTCGAAAGTTTTGAAATGCAAATTTCCAGAATTATTGAAACTTTTGAAATGAATAATTTCAGAATTTACGAAAGTTGTTTGAAACTTTCAAAATAGAAAAAAGGAGATATAATAGAAAACTTTCGAAATAGGAAAAATGAGTTATAATTGAATTTTTTTGAAATATGAAACTTTTAAAGTAGAAAACTTTTGAAAGTTATGGTAAATTGTTTAAAGTTTCGAAAGAGAGGTGAAAAAATGAGTGATAAAAAAAATAAATATAATTAAAAAAACAAAATTATATTTTCATGTTAATTGAGGATGAGAGATTTTAGGTGTGGGGATGCGATTAAAATCTCTAATATGTTATATATTTATCTGATAAATCTATAAATTTGATTCAGCTCAATAAATTGACTTTTGATTAATTTAATAATTAATTCACTCAAAATCAAACCAAATTAGTTCACAAAGACCCCAAGTGGAATGGTAACAACAAGCTTATGCATCTGGGTTTGTGGAGGTATCTGAATGCTCTATCTCATCTCTTTGTTTGCGTGGGTCCCAAAATTTGATATTGGTCCTAAAACAAAAATGTTTGATGGACATCTCTTGGTGTATGCATCTAGAGTATAAGAGAGATAAGAGATAAAAGAAAGTGAAGTAATACATATGATATGTTGATTATGTGATAAAAAAAAAGATAGATATAAAATGGAATGTTAATTGAGTGTTAGGAAATATAAAGTATATGTGTATCATTATTGGTTCTAAAATAATTGACGGACGTTGTCAAAATAAAGAAATTAATAAAAGAGTGGTGAAATTTTTACTATCCAAAATCATGGATGTTAATCATTATATGTGATATTTGAACACATCAAAATCAATACAGTATTTCGATATTGTATAATAATAAATGTGAATGTCGATTTTGAGGTGAGAAAAAAAAATTTTGATAAGAAAGAAAAATAATATAAAAATCGAAACTCTTATAAAAATATAATGTTGATATCTAAATTTGTGTTCAAGAATCATTTCTCTTGACACTATTATCATAGTTTTTTTTAATGTATTAAACCTAGGTGAACATCTTTGAAAATGTCTTATGTTCATTAGAATGATCTTTAAATGTGTCTTAAGTTGGATAGGTTTTAAAATATATCTTGGATTAAACAAAATTGTAAATATTAACAAAATATACTTTCAGCTACTATTTTATAATTTTATTTAAGGATTAAAGTGACAATATCTCATATATTTAGATATCAAAATAACTATTTATATATTGATTTTGGGTGACTGTATCATTAGAATTTAGCAGTCGTGAATAAACTATGTATGAAAATCAGACTTATCCATTGCAAATTCACAATATAAGTATCCATACAAATAATTAAGAATAGATCCTCTCAAATGACATGATAATCCGTTGAAATTTCATCTTCCATTGAAAAAGAGAAAGAGGATGAAGGAAAAACAAATTTTAAAGGTGAAGATTTACTTATAAAAATAGACAGATAATAAATTTATCTATCCACCTCCGCACTCAAGAACAATATATATATATATACACACACACGAGGGACCTTATTACTATTGTAGAATTACACAAAACTAACTCTATAACACTCAATAATATCATATGTAACACATTTTTCAAAATTAACTATTGAATTCAAAGATATTTTCACATAAATCATCGTACCTACAAATTTTGACATAAATCAATTATATTATTTGATAGGTCATTAAAATATGTAAATATTAACGTCAAACAACGTGCATTGTTCCTCCTCTTTGCATTCTAACTAGGGTCAATCAATGAATTCAAGTTCAACTATCATTCTAATGACACTTTTCATATTCATATTTTTAGTTCGCTACGACAGCCAGGGTAAAGTGGTTGTCAAGGGCGTTGCTTTCCTCACCATCCAAATGTAAGGTCATCAATTACGAATCAAAATCTCTCCTCCCAATCAAGTTGTTCTCTTCTACAATGCTTGAACTTAAAACCTTTCTCAAAAGAAGATATGAACTCAATTCCACTCTAATGTAACATTGATTTC
Organism: Cicer judaicum; assembly: GCA_037974835.1. Lineage (NCBI taxonomy): Eukaryota > Viridiplantae > Streptophyta > Magnoliopsida > Fabales > Fabaceae > Cicer > Cicer judaicum. The sequence continues at coordinate 8,519,428 of JBBPBS010001143.1, read as the reverse complement.
ATAATTCAACCTAAAGTTTGAGTACTGCATTTCAAAGTGTCAATCAATTTAATGGAATCACAAGTATCTCAATGATGAGATTCAAAGCACACAATCACATACATGAACCATCACAATATATTTTTCAACAATGATTTATTTTATATAAATACTCTCACAGTGTGTTGAATGAGTCAAAACGGTACCCACTCAACTGTTCTCGATAAACAATACACCCTCAAGAAGGAAAAGACGCATACAACTAGACATTCTATAAAACATCATTTGATCTATGACCACCCAAATACATAATCAAGAACATACACCAATATTAGGGAGAAGGGATAAAGTAGGATAGCCAGTATAGATGTCCATAGAGGGAAAACAGTACGGAAACTGGCGAAGACACCCATGACAATGCACACGATGAGAATAACCAACACTTCTGAAGAGAAGTCCCATGTCAATCCCCTCGCGTATACAAGCGCCAAAAAGACCGATAGGCATAGCACATTGTTCATTGTTACTGCACCATATATCTGCAAAAAAACACCATTTTTAAATGCTTTATGGCTCGGTGAAATAGACATGTCTATGAAGATACGGACTACCTAAATCTTAAGTCAGAATAAAAATTAGCAAGGAAAATACAAAGGAAAAAAATGAAAGAGAAGTATGTTAAAGGACCAGAAATAAGAAAATCAGCACTATGATTGGGTTAATAGCTAAGCTAAAGCAGCTAGTCTTGCTAACCAGTACAACAGCTTCAATCATCACTTTCACTATTACGCTATTAATTCCATGAGGTACCAGTAATTTGAAAAGCCTGGGCATGCAGTCATCATTAAATTAAGGCTTAAATAATGTGTGTGTACCTAATCTGGTCCTTGAGAAAAAACTTTAGATCCAAGGAAAAATAAACTCTACTTTAAGTCTCTTTCTTAGTTGTATTATTTGCAGGTCCATGGTATCTAGTGACGTTTTGTGTGATAGAGAAAGCAACAAATTGGTCTTTGAGATTCAAATTAAATAAGAAAGAGACATTTTGGTCCCCTAAGTTAGATATAATCCCTAACTTTCTTCATTCTTCCCCCTGCTTATATGGTTTGCTCTTCACTTCCCTCTAAGAACATTTTTCTACATATATAAAGATGTTATTGTTTGAGAAAACATGAACACAACCCATCCAGCATCATATCTATGCAAATACCAGAAGAACTTAATTTGATTTACTCATCACTGGTTGTGTTATTTGAATAACCACATCAAGATAACAACCTAGTGTTGTGCAGCAAAATCACGATTCAATAGATCAAAACAGAAAATGCAATAATTAGAGTGAGATGATTTCCAAATGCTTTAGTTTATACTTTATTATACGCCTAAAAGAGACAGTATTTTAAACAAGAAAACAAACCTCAGAAAATGTTAATGAAGCTGTTTGTCTCTTATCACGACTAGCGAAAATTATTGCTGATACTGCTTCACTTGAATTGGTTGCAAGAGGTAGAAAAATGAAGGAAATGAAGAAAGCTGGAATACTTGTAGCTTCAGAAAAATTATCGACAGCATCAACCAGAGGATCAGCAAATGCAGCCGCAATAACAGCACCCAGCAGAAGAAGCAGAACTGCTTTTATGGAAATCCATCTAGCATTCTCAACACCCTCTTCGACTTCATCACTCTGACCCCCCACGTCCAGAAGGTCGTGTTCCCTCCTTGTTTCCTGTGCACAAAATCCCTTTCAGACTTGAGTACCAAAAAGAACATGTTTATGAAGCCGAGCAAAGCACAACTTACTGTGTGAAAATCACTTAAAAACTTCATTGTGTGTGGACCAGCATCACCAGATGCAGCTTTAGAACGCCTGGCTGTTTGAAGCCATCTACAGACACCATTAACAAATTCTTCTTCATCGATAAGTTCATTACGAGAAGTATCAAAATCTACCATTATTCTTTTCACAGCGTCGTCATGATCCAGGTCTATCTCCTCAAATTGAATTCCAACAACCAGTGCTCTCATTTCACCATGAGTAAGATGTCCATCTTTATTTTCATCAATTGTTGTAAACAACCTGTTTATGCGATTAAGAAGTCAGCGGCAACCAAAAGGATGAGAATATGAAAAGCAACAAACTTCCTTAAAAGTAACAAGTCTTAAGTCAAAGCACAGGGGAGAGAAATTCTTACTTTCTAATTACTTCTTTATTTGGTTCGCCGTCATCTTTTAGCAGCCTTCCCAATGAACGCATCTTCAAATGTTTCAAAAGTCCCAAAATAACATGTTTGTGTTTAATATATTCCAATTTTCTCCTTTGTATCCAGGGTTGGAAAATCTGCATCATTTTTTCATATTGCTCAATTTCTAGATGTTTAAAATGACAGTACACAACTTTGTCGAAACAAATAATAACAGCCATATATTTATTGGGTATAAAGTTCTTGAAAGCACCAACTATAGATTAAATTAAATTCTGTGTACCATCAATTTTAAATAAAATGACACAGGAAATACAAGTACACTACAAATAAAGAAAATTACCTGGTAAAGGCAATAAGAGATCAATAAACAGATAGAGACAGCAAGACCAATCAAAACTGCCAAGTGCCTTCCAGAAGTTGAATGGAGAATTTGTGGTAATTGAACAATCACAAATGGAATGACAGATATAACCATAATCCTTGCAGCATAACTTGTCCAAATATCAGTGCTAACACCAGAACCTGCACATGGAGATTTTAGTAGAACTGCAGAACAGAATGAATTGAACACTCCAGGCATGTACCCAGAACGACATAACTTCAGACATCGTGGTTTAAAAACAATTAAGAAAAAGGTGAATCACAATATAGTTGTCAACAACCAGCACCCTTCTTAGAGTCTAAAGCTCGTCTAAGTTTTAACAAAGGGCGACAATAATGATCAGTGCATCCATCCAGTTTCTGAATGCATTATACAATAAGTGATCCCACATCCAGGTGGAAGAAACTAAGGTACTTACAATTAGTTTTAAATTGTGATTGGGTTGCCACATTGATATTGCAACAAATTGCAATCAAATATGGCTGATGCAGGTGCAATTTTAATAACCAAGACATAAAAAACATTGTCACAGAGCGTTTTTTAAAACCTTGCTTACAGTTATTAAGAAGGTAAATATCTCTCAAATATCATTTCTTGTTAGAGATGTTATCAAATAAAACCATTCATTTGCTTACACAACAAATGGCTTTTAAGCTTTTGGAATAGTTGGCTCATAACATGATACAAGAGTCTGACAAATTGTCAAGAGTTTAATACTCACCATCCCCATTATCCTATATATATATATATATATAGAGAGAGAGAGAGAGAGGGAGGGAGGGAAAGGGAGAGGGAGAGATGAAACTAAGCACAAAGTAGGTGGTCCAGTGCATTGCGCGTGCTCTGAGCCAAGGGGCTCTAGCATGAGAGGACATGTTAGAGACGTTATAGTGTAAGCTCTAACAAAGGTTCATGAGTCAACACTCCTCAAAGAACAATCCAATTAACAAATAAGTATCCAGCATAAAAATTGTGAAAGATAAAACATAGTGAATGTTTTAGAAGAGAGTTGATTGCTTGGATGCCACAAAGATGAGGAAAGAAAACACTATAATCTGAATGACAGGGCAGAAAGAAGTTTCATGCATTAAGTCTCAAAAAAATTAAAATAGAACAATGAAGAATATCAAATGGCATACCAGTTAAACTGAAGCCTCTAGTGTCTTGTGAATCTATCGCAATTGAATCCTCAATGTCACACTTGCCAACGATAACACAAGTTCCCCATATTATAGTCAGAAGCAGCACTGTTGATCCAGCTAACAGTCCCATTCCAACAGATACCTGACTTTGAGCAGTTTCTGTACTTCCTGAAAGCCCAGACACTAAACCAAAAAAGAAAGAGAAATTAGATATCAAAAAGTCAAAAAATATAAGCACACATACACTAAAAAACATTACGGGCATGTTTTGATTGGCTTATTTGAATTTATCTACCAACATATACACTTATGAGACTGTTTGAGAGAATTTATGAAAACAATTTATGACATATCTATAAGTTATTTTCAGCTTATCTCTGTAAGCTCTTTATGATAGTTTGTGAAAACAACTTATGGCTTATATGAAAACAGTTTGACGTTATTTCATCTTTAATTAGAAAAATATCTTACACATAAGCATTTATATGATAAGCGCTCAACTAAGTTGTTAATCCAAATTGGACTAAATAAAAATAAGCTACTTCTATGTTCACAAATCGAAAGCAAATAATATGCTCGCAAGGTTAGAGAGAAAAAAAAGAAGAAAACTGCAGTGGAAAGTGTCATTGTAATTCCATTTTGTGGGGTTCATGCTTTCTCTTATGCTGCACAAAAGTGAAGCACCAAAAGAAATTGAAAACGAAGGCCAAATAAAAGGAGAAAATGCAACATAACACAACAGATAAAGCAGAAACTGGTTCAACGCAGAATCCAACTGAGCTAATCCAAGATATATTCTCTCCACTGAGTCATATAACGAGTCAGAAATATCTCCACAAAATACCTCAAAAAGTAATATACCTAAGAGTCAAAACATAAAAGAAGATATTTGACACGAACAAACAAGGTTCCGATTCTTCCGAGTGGCAGTGAACAAAAAAGTTATACTCAAGAATAGTAATATAACGAGTCACTTTAACTAACAAACCCAGTGAATAAGACAGATGCAATTAGAACAACCCAAAAAACTGAAATTTTACCACAAAATAAAAATAAACAAATTTTTTATTCTTTTAGTTACAAGAGTAGAATATATCCAATCAAGTGATTGGATTCAAATAGTTACTCGAGTTCGAATCCTGAAACAAATTTTTACTAGACTTTCCTTATCTCTTGGAACGAAATCTGAATTACTAAGGTTAACACCTAAACATGTACTACCTTTAATTAATTCATTTTCTCAATTTTTTACCCAAAAAAAAAAAATATTCTAATTGAAGGCAGAACTTGCTTCCAAATTAACCTCAAAATCAACAATTTTACAAAATCAATATTTGTGGCTATCCAATTAAACCAAAAAAAAGAATGAATCGAACAACAAAGAGAATGAGTTCTAATAACTGAAATTTAAAAAAAAAAAAATTGAATGAATTATGGTTACGGTACCGAGAATGAGCATTGCATCAGGGAGAGCACCGAGTACAGGAAGAAACAATCCACCAACAATGCCGGGACCTAAGATCTCAAGCAAGAGTTCACTACCGTTAGATAAAAACGTAGCAGCAGTATACATGAGGAAACCATAGACCAAGATGAGAAACAAGTTTCCAAGAATGGTGGTGGTGCACGGTAAGAATCCATAGGTCTCCTCGCAGGCTGATTCATCCGTGGGAAGTCTGAGAACATTACTCCAACCATCGGAAACTAGATCGGGTGTAAGGAAACGAGCGTGGGCATGACTGCAGAGGATTGCAGCGACAGCGATGAAGAGAAAGAGAAAAAGTGTGTGGTTGAGGTGACGGCGGTGGTGCCGGCGGGAAGAGGGAGGGAAAGCGAAAGAGAGAGACATGGTTAGTTAGTTAAGGGTGCTAATGGCTAATGGGTGAGTAACATGTTTTGGTGTTGACTGTTGAGTAGGATAAAATATGTAATGGAATTAAATTAAATAAGATTTGGATATATATATATATTACGAATGGAAGGAAAATGTAGGTTATTTACGCGGCGTTAACGAGGATCCTTACGCGTTAATCAATATTGGGATTCATTTTAATAGTTTATCATTATATTTTTTATTCAAATATTCATACTTATATGTTACTATAAAAGGTAACCTCAACATTCATACCTTTGACTATCATTGCTTTTTTTTTTTTTTTTTAACTAAACTC
>JBBPBS010001143.1:8496809-8513347 GCA_037974835.1 Cicer judaicum | reverse complement strand
ATGTGTTTATAAAATATTATATTATATGTAATTGTCTTTAGTTTTAATTTTTTTAGTATATTTAGTAATATTAATTAAGAGTATTTTAAAAAATAGTAAATATATTTAGTAACATGATGTGCTGCTTATTTTAGCGATAATTTTTGTTCAAAAGATGTTTATATATGTGGACAAAGTTACAAATTAATAGTATTAGACAGAGTATATTATAAAGTTAATAAATATATTCCATAATTTATAATAAGTTATATTAGGAGACAGAAAATTCAAAAAAAATTATATTTAAGGACAAAGTTATCATATATAAAATACATTTATAAATATGGTAGATACTTATTCTAACTTATAACTTAGTCTAAAGGTTTTATATTTAAATTTAGTATTCAGAATGCAACATGTAAAATGTTATGAGGGACAATTTTATCATCAATTATAGTTTAACCAAATTTAAGGATAATATGCGGTTCACACAAAAAAAAGAATATAAAAATTTAAAGAAAATAATATCATAGATGTCGTGATCATACTATTTGTTAAGAAAATAATATCATAGATGTCGTGATCATACTATTTGTTAAGAAAATAATATCATAAATGTCGTAATCATACTATTTGTTAATTACATAGTCTATTGTTGAAAAAAGTATTAGTTAAGAAAACGATCAATTATTCGCAACTTTTAATTTTCTTTTTATTTCAAATAATTACATTGACGAAGAAACTATGTCTCTCAACTAAGTATTTTTAACTATCCAAAAAAATATTAAGTATATCTTAGATATTTAAGTTACAGCACTACATATAAAAAAACTTATTTGAATGACTTTGTGTGTCTAAATATTACAAATACTAATATATTATCGACATAGTTAATTGCCATAAATCGTGACCTAAAAACATGCAGTGATACTCAACTAATTACCCAAGTAATATGTACTAACTTCCATTTTAGAGATTTCGTGGCATCTCACAATCAGTTCATTTTTCTGTTTTTTTCCCTTGAATCGTGTTGATCGTTAATAAGACTAACAACGGAAAATATGAGTGTTACTATCAAATTATCAAATTATGTTGTGTTTTGCCTCTTAAAAACTTGAGAAAGGACGTTTTACAACTTCCTATGCATCCGATCGGTTCTTGTCTAAGAGGAATTTAGTTACCTAAACTACAACTTTTTATTATTATTGAATAACAAATTATTTATTTTTAGGTGTAGATAAAATAAATTAAAAAAAATATATATTTTTTGAACAAATTGAATATATAAGTATATAGTTCCAATATGCTATTTTAATATTTGTAAAAGTAATTTGGTAATTCTGATATTTTATGTTTGAGAAATCTAATATTAATTGATATTTATTTTTCAATTATGCTGTCGGAAAATTTATACACTTGGTACTTTAGTTAGTCGAGCGATTTATTTATACTCTTTATAAAAGTATTTTTGACAAGTGTCTTAAGAATAGAAATACAAAAATATAAATTTTGTAAATTTTAAAGATATATTTTTTTATATTTGATTCCTCAACGTGTACTTTTTAGGCACTTTATTAATTAGTATTTTCTTTATAAAATTATAAAATAATAACTAATGATAAAATAAAAGATATTTTATTTCTAATACATAATGATTAAATGATTTTTAGAAATTATTTTATTATTATGTTCTTAAATTTTAACATAATTTAACAAATATTGACTTTATTAAATAAATTGGATTATTGTTTCATATTCGAATTTTAATTTTATTATTGTATAAATTAATTATAATAATATTTATTAATTTTCTTTTGAAAAAAAAAAACAATAACTTTTAGAGATAGTAATTTAATCAAGTACTCACTTTAACACTAGTACTCACTCCGCGTTCAAATATAAATGAATAAAATGTCATGTTTGATAAACTCAAATATTAACAAATTTTACTGCATTTAATGTTTGATTTCATAAAGCAAAATCTAAAAAAATAAATAAATAAATAAAAAATGCAAACATCATCTAAACCCATTAAATTGACCTGGTAAAAGAAGAAATAGCCAACTCTGGGAATTTGAGAGAGTGGACATGAACACATGTTTGGTAGATGGATGGAGAAGGCAAAGTGAAAGTGAAAGTTGAAGTGGGCCAGCTGGTGTTAATGTATTATCTGTATTCTGTGAGGGCTTCGAATCGTTGGATCATGGGTTCCACTTTACCATCTTCTATCTGCGATTACTATAATGACCTTGTCACTTCTCAATTTTTGATGTCATTTTCTAATAAATTAAAAATAGATATAATCCTTTTTTTCAAATTATTGCAGCTCTTGTGATCCCACTAGCGGTGTAAATACTATGTCGGCCAACAGGGAAATAGGTTTCTGGTTTTAGTTTACAATAAGTTCAAAAATTATGAGATTTTTCTTACAATTAGACAAAACCATTCCTTTTTTAAAATGTTAAATGTTACCATAAAAATAACATCGAAAGACAAAAAAAGTATATATGTTTTTTTTTCAATTGATTTGAGTATTTCAACCCATTATTATAATATATGAATATTTTTTTTAATTTTAATTCTTTTAATTTCTATTAAAAATATCTCTCATATTATATAATGTTTAAAAAATTTATTTAGCTTGAAAAACAAGTTATATGTCATTAAAAAAAAGTTTGTTAAATGGACTATTCTACTTAAATAAATATAAAAAAAAATTATTACTATATTATTATTATATTTTATATTTTTATTAAATTATAAACTTGTTAACATTTTCTGTAAATTATTATATTGACATGTTTCAATTTTTGACATATTTAAAAGTATAATCTTTTATACAAGTTGTTATTATAAAAAAAATATATAATTTAAAAAAGTCATACAATATTATATATTTTTTTAAAATGGTGTGTTAGATATCAAAATAAAATATAATCTTATAAGCATATTAATTTATCGGTCTATTTAAGAAAGCATACATCAATCATCATGTGTCATAGACTTTCGTAAAATAATAGTGAAGTAAATTTTGATACAAATTTTCATCCATTATTAGATGTCGAAAAAAGTCAAATAAGAGTTTAAAAATGAACCTAATGATATGTTGTTCTTGATTTCTTGTATTGTCAACTATAAGATGCCAACAAGCCAAAGACTCAAATAGTTAGTTGGTTGGTTGTCCTTCCTTCGGGTAATTAACAGATTATAATTAATAGATTGTTTATAATTATGAGTTAATTTAATTGAAATATATTTTTAATTACAATATTTTTTATAATATTTATAATTAATTTTTAATTTAATTTACTTCAAGTATGAATCAAACAACATTTTCCTAGTTCTTATTATCTATCTGCAGACTCATTAAGTTGAATATGATAATGTCCTTCCATCTGTATGTCTCTTTATTCCACATTGTGGTCATCCATTGCCAAATTCATTTAGGAGTATTGTAAGACTCATTATCATTTGTCTAGAATATGATAATTTGATCCATACATCTTAATAAAATAGAGGTAATTAACAATAAATAATAATTTAGAATCACCATCATAACTGAAAACTACATTCATACATATAGTTTACAATTTGTTTAGTAGATTCATAAGATATTACATCTTGAATCAAACTACGATTGTATGATTACATCATAAAACAAAATATTAAATTCTAATTCAACGAGTTTGAATCTGATCTTCTGATGCTAATTTTATGTCTTGTGTTCCTCCAACTACTAATAAAAAAATAATAATAATTAGGATGAGATAAAACATCTCACCGAGCTCTATAAATAAGAGAGAGAAAACATTATCAAAAAATGTCTTTCATAAAAGTGTATAAAACATGAAAAATAATTATACATCTCAAAGAAAGAAAGAAAAATCATTATTATTATAATCATACATATATATATATATATATATATAACCAGGCTCTGATACCAAGACAACCCAAAAGAAGGCCCAGTAGCCTATTCAACCGCAAAAATTCATAAAATCATCCCACCATCAGAATGGGGACCAAACCTAAACAAACTAAAATAGTTCCCACTAGATTTCAAAAATACAATAAATCATTGCAGGACTTTTAATTACTGGGATTATCAGCAAGCCTGGTACAACACTTTTCTTCAAAACCAAAAATTTAGCCATACTTGGCTATTTTTCTTTAACCTTACTATGGAACCTTCGAAAATTCCTCAATGGTTTGCTCATTGGTGGAAATTCTTTGGCTCCATTCCAGATATCTTAAAACCGGAAGTTCAAGAAAGCTTCCAAAAGCTTCCAATTGTATAAAACCAATTACAAACCAACAGACAGAGAACGCATTTTTCACCCTCTAATGTTATTCTCTACAAAATTCTTTCTACCGTGGGTATTAGCATGGTATTTTGACATCAACCAAAAAGAGACCCAAACAATCCTCGTCAGAAAATTCAAAGTCAGATGGTGGACAAAATTTTCTATTCCACAAAGTCTCAAAAAACAAGTTGTATTAACATAGCTCCAAAAGCAAGGAATGAGGAAACCAGACCAAATGGTAACTAAATTCTTGGCCCAAAAATCTTTTGCCCAAACTCAACTAGCAGCGGCAAAATCCGAAGAATAATATTTTGAAATCATGGCCCAACTCCTCAAAAGTAAGGCCCAATAATCAAAACATTCCTCAGACAGTGTTTCAGAAGACACCATTAATATGGATTATGAAAATGAAGACGACTGTTTCGGCATTGTACCCATAAAATAAATGGCCCAATACTATTGGCCCTTTTTTTTTTTAAAAAAAAAAAGGGTCTTGTATATCATGTAATGGACATAGCCCAAATTTCGTGAAAATATAGTCTAGAATATCATAAACAGGCCTGGCCCGATTCCAGACTTAAAAAAAAAAAAAGTACTTTGAAAATCAGGAAACGAATATTTTCCGAAAAGCAAAACGCAAAAGCAAAAGTTGATTGGCACTTGTCTGCCATCTGCACCAACAGTCAAACGTGGCACCGAAAGTGAAAAGAATCTCATAATTTCCTCCACCGCATAATATAGCACAAGCGGAATCCTTTCTCTATATAAGGAAGGATCCCCTTCAAGCTCAAAAGCAGAGTGAAATACAGGAAGCGAATATCTGTTAGAAATCTTAAGAGTTTCCTAAGTGTCTCCTATATTTTCACAATCTTGTATTTTCCTTTTCCGTTTTCAAAAACAAGTTACTATTGTAAGTATTTTTAAGTATGTATTAATTATATTTTGCTTTTATTTGCATCAAATCCATATTTCTGTTGTGCAAAATAAGTATGCTCTGCACTTGCAGCTATTTGCTGATCTTGTGCATCAGAAAGTGTTTCCAATTTTAATATGAATTTTTGCCTTTTCTTTCAATTTGTATTTATTAAAACAACCGAACTAGATCTTTTCCTTGACGATTTGCCAACTTTTAATTCTCGTGGTTTATGGGTTTGGTTTTGTTTTATTAAATTCAGTAATGCCATATTTCATATGCAAAACTTTGAACAAGAACTGAAAAAAGAATTTCTCACCTATTATCATTAGCCTATTATCGGTGACCCTCTGATTCAGGATGTTCGTTGGATATATATATATATATATATTATTTTGAACAACATATGCATGACCTCAAATCTTTTCCTTTGAAATAAGGAAAAAGTCACCCAATATCTTAGTGTGGGTCACCAAGATATTGAGTCCTGATTGATAAAGATGGTCTGGCCAAACCCCAATCAGCGTCCTGGTTATTCTCCTTTACCTATTATTCCATGCTTGGAATAACCTAACTGTCCCACCGTAAATAAGGTCATGCATGATCTGATTAATGCTATTGTACAAAACTTGAAATGTTTTGTATAAAATGCCATTATTATGTCATATATAAAATAAATCATTCATCCATAACAATTATAAATAACTTTAGCCCATATACTAAACTCATAATAATTTAATCCTAAGTCCTTAATTCAAAACGGAAATCCTAGTCAAAATATAAACAACATTGAAGTCATGAAAATAGTAACAACCTCAAGTCATAAAAAATAATAAACATATAAAAGTCATAAAAAAATCATTTGGATGCAGTTTTAAAAATACCTATATACAAAAATTCAATTTCATCACACTCTAATTCTCCTAACTCGTAATAACGCAAAATAATTTATTCAAAAACTTAAGCGCATAAAATCCTCGTACTAAAAGAAATTAACGTAGCATATCACAATTTCACAAACACATCAGAGACAACAGCAGTAACGAGCATAAATAGTGCTCGACAAGCATAATAACCTTAAATTTGGCACGTGTAATTAAACTTTTCCTAATATATAATTCATTCACAAACATCGTAACCATAAACAATAGTTTCAAAAATCGTTAACGTGTGAGTTGTTTTCTTCCTTTTTTTTTTTCAAACAACTTCAGAAAATTAAATCCCTAATCATAACAGAAATTAAAATTAAAATCTTTAATAAAAAAAAAAAGAACTCACTGTTTGTGACAAGGAAGAAGATGATGTTCTGATTAAATTGGTTGTTGAGCTCCCTTTTTCTTAAATTGTCACTTTGACTCAAGTTCTTCATTTTTGGGTTATCATCCTGTGATGTTGAAGATGATTAGTTACAAATTGAGACATGCAAGGTTTAAAAATGGGTTTAAGGATCTTTATCAAACTTTTGGGTTTACTGATTTGAAAAAAATGAACTGAATAATGTATTTTCTGAAGAAACAAAAAAAAAAACAACGATATTAAAGTGTAGAGTGAAATTATGCCATTGCCTTTTATTTGTCAAAATATCACTAATTATTTTATTTTTAAAATTAACAATTTTAATCATTCACTTCTATACTTAACAAAATAAATAGGTCGTTACAAGTATATTGGATCAGTTGAAAGTCCAAGATTACATTTTTTCTCCCTGTGACAACCACTGTTTGACTCCTCTGTTGGAAGATATATATTGATACTCTACTGCATTAGATGCAAAGCTAGGATGAAGTGTCGTCACTTGCTTGAGTGTGTTCTTAGAAAATTTGGGTATATTTTGACTATCCCCAAACATCTGAACATATTTGATTCTCCTACCATGAGTATGCAAGAGATTGATTAAGCAATCTGGATTATAAATTGCATATAGTTACTCCATATATGCTAAGGCTATTCGTTGAGAAGAGTTGGGAAACCTTATTTGGATATGCAATGTGGTTTTATATACTTTTCATCCATTCATGCAACCTTTTCAAGAGGAAAATCTTGAGAGACTTGTAAATTTAGAGGTTATCATACAAGATTGGAAACCTTATAGAAGAGGTCATCATACAAGATAGTTAACCTTGGAGTTTGCATCAGATATAACTGGAATGCTGCATATTTGCATGATGATTAGAGATCTTACACTTGATGTGGTGCAGACGACATAAGAGTTAACTCATGCATGTAACTGTGAGCAACAAATCATAGATCGTCCACATGATGTATTTTTAAACCGTAGAAAGAGATGAAACATGATGTGAGATAACTATTATATAATGTTGTATGATTTGATTTTAATTCACCAACCATAAACATTATTAAAATTAAAATTCACCAACCATAAACAACTTAATAAATCATTTGTTCTTGTAAACAACATAATTTGTGAACATAGATTGTATACCTTGATCGTTATTGATATGCATCCAATCATAACAAATGGTGCCTTTGGAGTTGCTACATGTGAATGTGGTGTAAAGGCAACAATATGAAACACTAACCATTTTTGTAGTAGTGCCACCATCTAGTCAAAATGTGTAGTTAAGTTGTTGCTTTAGTTCGGAAAAAGTGAGGTGTTAGTTATTCACATACTAATTCGATACTTTAAATGTTCGTAATAAATTAATGTATTTTCTTGAACTATGTATGAAATTATAAGAAGGGAAAGAAAATTTATGATTTGCGGTGATCTTAAAGTGTATATGCAATATTGATCGTACAAGTTAAGATTAAATATGCACCACATAAATTTATAATAGTATGCATAGACAACTGCCAAATTTTAAGACTTGATAGTGTAAATTATACACACAAAATATTTCAATATATTATGGAATTTACGTATTCGATTATTATTTTTATGTAAAAAATACACTATTAAATTATGAAATTTGATAGTGTATTTGACAGCAAATTGCATAAACATCACGGAACAAGCACTTGTTAAGGTTCATTTAATAATTAATATCAAATCAGTGAGAGAAAAATCTTTACATTAAAACAATATTTTCTATTTTATGATTAAATATTTATTTTCAACAAAATAAATATTATTAATGCTAATTATACATTTTTTCAAAATGTTATATGTATCTTAAAAACAATAGCATACACTGTTCATAAAAAAAGTTGACAATCTTTTTAATTTCTTACCTAATCATCGTGATCAAGATTTACCACCTTGACACTTGGATTACTTCTTTTACATGATTCTCGTTCCCTTGGGCATCATGAGCAAATTTCTTCATCCAAATATCTTTTCGCAATTCATTAGGCATGGCAACGAGGTAGATGAAGAGCGGATTGAGTCTCCTCCACTCCACACTGAACTAAACGGAGAAAATCTGCATATGTTTCTATTTTTTAGCAGTTGTGAAATTTAGACTCTTATCTTCACTCTTAATAGGGTTTGGGTTTCTCCGCTCACATCCGCATTCATTCATATATATATAATTATAAATTTAAAATCATATTTGTTGTAATTAAATATAATAAAATAATTATTATTAGACAATAACAAAATTATAAAAATATTTTCTATGGAGATGATATTATAATTTTTTAATATTTAAAAAAATTACGATAAGATTACAATAATATTATTAACTGTGTAAGTTTGGATATAAGTGCGGGGTAGATATCAACAATCCAAACCCATCCTGACCTCCAAAATTTAATTTTGGGATTCGTACTCAATCAAAGCAGATTTTTTCCACTCAAATTAAGACAAATTTAAATGAGTATCCACGGATGCGGGTTATGTTGTCATCCATATTCATTAGCATCATAAACAAGCAAATTAAATTAAAATTATATAATAATAATAATAATTATAATAATAATAATAATAATAATAATTATAATAATAATAATAATAATAATAATAATATAAACAATAATAACCACAACAACAAAGTGAAAAATAAATAGCCTAAATGTCTAATCTTAATATTAAATTAACCTCATCGGTTATGCTTTCCTAGACCTTAGTGGCTTTGTCAAGTACCTTGTGAATTTAGGATAAAAATGGAAGTTGTGATGACAAGGAAAGAAAAAAAAACCAAAAAATAATAATATTTAGTTATTATAATTATAACCAAAACCTCCTTAGTATCTTCTCTTTTACAAGTCTTCTTCTAGTAAAAATAAATAGAAATGTTACGGTGAAAAATGATAAATATTTTCCTTGTTTATTCAATGATCATACAATGATTTATATATATGACATGGTCAACTTAAAATTGAAACTAAAACTGACCCGTAACAACATAACTGCCATGAGTTTATAACAAACTATTTGACTAAAACAACTCATAGAGACATAGACACGATAAGCTCACAACATGCTCACATACAAGTTTATGGACAAAGTGACTAGACTAGTACTAAGCTGACTAGGCTAGTACAAAGCTTACTTACAAGCTTAACAATTACTTGAATGGCCACAATTACTTTATTTTTCACATCAGTCATAGTAATTCCTTCTTCATTGAATTCCTGAACTCATTAGTCATTTCTTCATTACAGCTAGTATATATCAAATCATCCAAATATATACTTACAATTAGAATTCCACCTTTCCTTCCATGTTTCAGAAATAGAGACTACTCATTTTTTTTTTTTGCTTGGAAACCTTTTTGAGTGAAATATACTTCAATGATCCAAGCCCTTGGAGTTTATTTTAGGCTATACAAGGCCTTGTGAAGCTCGTATACTTTATCGTCATTTTCCTTCTAATGACAGATTTCCATCAAGGAAAACTGATTTTACATCAAGTTGGTACACTTCCATCCCTTTTGAGTTGCAAGTACACTAATCACCCTTATTGTATCCAATCTGCTCACAGGAGAAAATTCTTATGTATAATCAAAATCATGTTTGTGTGCATACGCTTTAGCCGCCAACCTTGCTTTTATACTTATCCACCGATACATGTTCATTTAGCTTAGTCTTGTAAATCTATTTGACTTCTATCTTTTTATATCCCTTTCGTAATTCAGTCAATTTCCATGTTCCATTCTTTTCAATGGAAACTATCTCAGCATCCATTGGTTGTCTCCATTTAATGTCTTTACAACAATCTCAAAACATTCTAAGTTTGTAGAGTCAATCCCAACCATATGATCCTCTTTTGAAAAGTCTTGACCACTGTCATAATCATTAAGACAGTTTGGAGGTCTTTTATTTCTACCTTCATTAGTTGTTTGTTTTTGGAGCTGGTTAAGTCTCTCATTCACTATTTTCACCATCTCTTTTTCTTTACATTACTTGATCAACCTCTCCCCAATCCAATTCCACATCAATTTCTTCTTTGTATTTGTTGCCCCACTTCCATTATTCTCCTTCTTCAAAGACTGCATCCCTGTTGATTATAACATTTTGTCTCAAATGGTTAAACATTTTATATCCTTTTGATTTATGACTTACAACAAGTAAGACACATTTGCAACTTTTATTTTCCAACTTTGTTCTTTTTGCAACTGAAAAATGAACATGAGGTAAGAGACCTATTCAAAACATAAATGGTCTAGCTGATAGCTTATGGGAAAAAAAAAAAAAAACACTTGGGAATTCCTTTATCACTCAACAAGAATCTCACTAAGAAATACTTCTTGTTGATGTTGGAAGAAGTTGTGATTGGATTAAAGCTAACTTCTCTTTGACTCTCCATTGATTCTGCTTTGAAATTGACCCCTATGTTGATTCCCTTACATACAAGTTGCACATATTTTGAATGTATTGGCCAGCTAAAGGAGACTTATCACTATATCTTCATATTCTAACACATTCAGAGTCCTTTAAGACTTAAATGACCATATTTGCAATGCCACATATAATATGACAAGTCTTCGTTGGTAGTTTGAAAACAAACAACATCCGATTGGGACACAAACATAGCAAGCAATTTGAACATTATATTAGAGGCATGCTTGTTTCAAGAATTAACCCTTTTTCTAGATGATAAATCTTGCAACTCCCTTATTTAGAGGCTACGTGAAAAAAGTAATGATCAAGGTTTGCAACTCAAGAATTTTTATTAGAGGTTATGTGAAGAAAAAAATTCAAGAATTTTTTTTTTTTCAGTTTTGAAAAATTCGGAATTCTGATTTTTTAACTTGATGTTTTTTTAAACTAAAATATTTTGAACTAAATTTTGTTATGATATTTGAATAAGTGAAATAATGGAATAAAAAAATTGGTTATATCTTAATTTTAATAATAGAAGTACTACTTTGCAATTTCCTTCCACATCAATCTCAAATTGAAGAACATTTGCATCTGAAAAAGAAATTGAAGAACGTTTACATTTAAAAAAGAAATCAAGATACAACAAACTTTTTTTTTTACAAGAAAAGAAACAACAATCTAGTAACTTCATTCTCACAAGCATGCACAACAAATTATTATATCCGTTCATGATTTTTGGTTCTTTTCACTATGAATATACAAATAAAAATAATAATTTTTTAGTAAATAATTAGAGTACAAAAGTATACATAATAAAATTAAGAAATAATAATTTAAATGTATATGGACTAATTTATTCTTATATCACTTTTCATCAATTACTTGTTTTATTTTTTATTTATTTTTGTTTATAAATATTTAACTTGTATTTATTTTTATAATCCATATTCATTATGAAGTGAATACTTTTTAGTCTAATTATATTTTTGTAATCCATATTAATTTGTGCAGTTTTTTAGTCTAATTTATTTTCCCTGTCGTTGCTTTTGTAAATTTTATGTGTGTTTATACTGTAAATTTACAATTTAAATTTTTAATATAGAATAAATTATATATTTCATTTATCCATTAAAATTTTAAAAATTTGACACCTTAAATTTTTGTTTAAGATCTACCATTTATTACACGTCACTAACAATCAAATAATTAAAATAGTAAATAGATAAATCAATTTTGCAAATTGATAAATACATATATAAAAATTTTAAATTGTAAATTATAAAATAGTAATTAGAATGGTTCATATTTAAACTTTTATCGTTAGAGATTATAATGTGACATGTTAATTGAATATTTGACTTTTTCACATTGATCTCATACAATGTTATCACAACATCGATTAATTTTTTTATGAAATTTAAATCTCAGAGGCTAATTTGTTCACAATTAGTCAACCCACAATTACAGTTACTTGCAAATTTATCTCGAAGACGACAAAATTACATCAAAAAAATTTATCATCGAGAAGATAATATCGATGTAAGATAAACATGAATAAACCACATATTCAATTAAAGTGTCATATCAAAATATCTAAAGACAAAAATTTATACATAACTATTTTAATTGATATTTTACAATATTAAGAATTTATTTACTAATTCATAAAATTGAATGACTAATTTAACTGAGGGTTATGATTTCATATATTAATTTGAATATTCACTCTAATTAAAGAGGTAAATCTGGCAAAGACAAGTTGGCACCAAAGATTAAAAAAAATGGAAGTAGTACTTAACGCAAGATCAAGATGAATGTATATAGTCTTTTATTTTCACACTAATTAATCCAGAGAAGATAAAGAGAAAATGCAAAATCCAAAAATAAACATAAAATTAAGCTAAAAATTTATTAAAAAAACAAAAATGGAAGACATAAACCTAACCAAAGCAAAAAATATTAAAATTATCAATATGGCTTCCACCTCAAAGTTCTATACTTTTTTCCTCCACGATATTCATGAACAAAATCAAGCTGAGGAATTATCCTATAAAGCATGTCATCAACTTTCTTAGAATACCACATTCTCCATCTCTTCCACAAAATAATAGGAATAATAAAAATTCCAAATCCAAAAGTGAATCCCAACTCTACACTCAAGAAATTCCAATGAATATTTGAACTTTCATTATAATCATGTGTTTCATAACCATCTGATTGTGTTGGTGAGTACCCTTTTTCCCCATTTGAATTTTGAGTCAATGGAGGTCCAAACAGCCCTTCATTGCCTATAAATGAATCAGGTTGAAAAGATTGCATTTGTGTTCCAATTGGTATTTTTCCCACCAAGTGATTATAAGAAATATTCATAACTTCAAGAAATGTTAAACTTGCAAGCTCATTTGGAATCTCTCCACTTAAGGAGTTAAAAGACAAGTCTAAGGATTCAAGATGTTTTAGATTGCTTATAGAAGAAGGAATGTTACCTAAGAAACCATTTTGTGACAAGTTAAGAGCATGAAGTGATGTAAGTTTCATAAGCTCTTGAGGTATTTGTCCTTCAAAGTTGTTTGATGAGAAATCCAATGAAGTGAAAGCAATGAAGATTTTAACCAAATTCATTGGTCTACCTTTGTTAACAATTGTAATTGAATCCTCATAGCTTCTAAGACCAACACCTTCTTCAAAAATATGTAAGACTATATGGTCAAGCAAATAAGGTGGTTCTTCTTCAATAAATTTAGCTAACTTCATTTGAAGCTCACTATTGAGATCAACTATTGCAGTTTTCACATTCATGGGATTGAAGTTATCATAGAGATTGAAAAATAAATGACCAAAGTTTCCACCTTTATCTTCATCAAGCATCAATGCTTTCCAACTTTGTAACAATGATGGTGGTAATGTACCATTGAAATTGTTGGCTGCTAGATCAACAATTCTAAGTGTCTCCCATTTTTCATTGGTATTAGGACATTCAATATGGCCATGCAATTTGTTTGTCCTTAAAATCATGACTCTTAGGGAGGAAATTTTGTTCAAGAAGCAAGGAAACCTATCAATTAATTGATTGTTTCCAATGTTTAGAACTTGAAGGTGTTTGCAATTAGACAAAGATTTTGGAATGGTTCCACTCAAAAGATTTCCACTTAGATCAAGAAACCTTAGATCACATGATGTTGTGAATGCATCTGAAATATGATCATTGAGTTGGTTTCCACTAAGACTTAGTAGCCTAAGAGTGTTGCTCCTTTTTGTCAAACACATTGGAATTTTTCCATTGAAACTATTATGTGAAAGATCAAGTGCTCTAAGACCTGAAATGTTGCAAAAGGATTCATGGATTATTCCATGAAAACTATTGTTTGAAAGAGAGAGAAAATATAGGAAAGGCATGTGACTCTCAATGTCTTTCAAGCTAATAGAGGTGAATTTGTTGCTTGAATAATCCAAATAAATTGCATTTTTCAAGAAAGTTGGAGCAAGCCCTTGTAATTGGTTGGAATGAAGGTCAAGTTTAAACAAATTTGAACTAAGATTATGCAAAGGCCCTTCAAAACTTGTTAGAGAATTATAGGAAACATTTAGAACAACCATAGACTCAAATTTCCAAATCCAATTGGGGATTGTTCCTGAAATCTGATTGTTGGATAAGTCTAGGTAGAGCAATGAGGATTTATACTTCAAAAAGTTAGGAAATGATCTCAAATTGCATGAAGGCAACCAAAGAGTTTTCAAATTAGGAAAGGATGATGATGCATCATGGCCATCCCTTATACTTGCATGATCAACAAACAATTTGTTGTGTCCAAGATCAAGTGTAAACAAATTTTGAAGCCTACCAATCACATCAAGTTGTACAGTGCCATTGAACTTGTTTTTGGTAAGTTGAAGCAATTGAAGTCTTTTGAGTTGGAACATAGACATAGGAATAGGCCCTTCGAAATTATTGCCACTTAAATCAAGCATCTCTAATAATGACCAAGAAGCATTTGGAAATTCTTCTAATACACCCTCAAATTTGTTGTAATAAAGCATGAGTTGTTGAAGAGATTGAAGTCTAAACAAAGATGAAGGGACTCTTCCATAAAAGGAATTATCTCCTAAATCAATGCTTGTGAGATTTATAAGTCCCTCAAAATGACTAGATGGAATTGTACCATTGAAATCATTATGATTGAGAGATAAAACTTTGAGGGACTTGGAATTATTAAACGATGGAAGAGGACCAATGAAGTTGTTGAATGACAAGTCTAGATGAACAAGTTGAGTAAGATTAGAAATTGAATTAGGAAGTGTTCCATTAAATTGACAATTGGATAGATCTAATGCAAACAATTGATTCAATTTGGAATAGACTTTGGAAGAGGTCCTGAAAAATTTGTATGGCTAAGATTCAAGTTGTGCAAAGATAATTGATGTGGAAAATTTGGTAGAGAACCATGAAGACCAAGATTATAAGAAACATCAAGCACTTGAAGTGAGGGAATTTGGAATATCTCAATTGGAACATGCCCTACAAAGCCAGCACTTGATAAATTCAAATACCTCAAATTATTTAGAGTTTGAAACTCTTGATCAATCTCTGAATGAAAATCATTGTAGGCCACATTCAAACTTTGTAGATACTCTAAGTTGAAGAGATTAGTTTCAACTTGTCCAAAGATAAATTCATGACTTAAGTCAAGAGCTATAACATGTCCTTTGTTGTTGCATGTTACTCCATTCCATTCACAACAATTTTTTCTTGGATCCCAATCAACCAGTTTTGTGGACTTGGTTGAGTTGAATATGAGGTTGTTCTTCAATTGGAGCAACAAAGATTGTTGATGACCAAGACAATGGCTTGTCACAAATATAATATTGATGCTGAGGTTTATGAGGCAAAAGGGTAGCAAAGAAAACCATAAAAATATAATTTTCATTGGAGATAGTTATGAGAAACAATGTTGCTATAAAAAATAATTTTAAGGTTTGAAGATGGTTTTTGTCTTTTGAGCATATGTTGTCTCTCCCATTTATAGATTCTTATGAGCCACATTTGACAAACACAATTCAAAATTTCAGACAAACACAATTCAAAATTTCAAATCTCCACTCTCCAAGACCTACAATGTCAACATTCAGGTATTGACCAACAAAACTAGTAGAGGAAGACTTTGAACTTATTAAGGGTGATACAACTGATGTGCTTAAAGTCATGATCGGTAAAAATTAGCTTAAAAACTAATTTTTAGTTCTTAAACTAACTAAAAGAGTTTGGTTTGATAAAATTAGTAATTCAGTTAATTTAAAAAATATAAAATGATATAAAAGGACATTCTTAATTAAAAATAAATTGTATATTATTTAATGTTTAAAATATTTTAAAATTTATTAATCTGAATATATTTTTTTACTTATTTAGCTAGTTTAGTTATTTTAAATTATAATAAATAAATTATTTATAAATAATTTATATTATGATAAATAAATTATTATAAATCTGGTATTTTTTATTTATTAAGCTAGTTTATTTATTTTAAATTATTTACTTTATAAAATTATTTATTTATATTATAATAAATAAACAATAAAAAAAATAGTCATGATAATAAAAAAAAAATTATCAAAAA
>JBBPBS010001143.1:8474464-8496684 GCA_037974835.1 Cicer judaicum | reverse complement strand
AAAAAAATTAATAATAATAATAATAATAAGTTATAAACTCAAACACTGTTTAAATTAATTTATTAAAAAATATTTAAAATTATAAACTCGTAAGTGAATGTTACTAATCAGATCTTATAAGGTAGCTTATAACTTATAATTTATAAGGTAGCTCTTATGTGATTCGTCAAAGAGTACAGCCATTCACTTTATACTTTCATGGTCCGGCTTACTTTGAAATGTAATTATGTAGGTTTTCGTGTTATATGGTTATTGTTTCTGACCAACAAAATCTAGAACTTAGAAATATTAAACTAATTAGACTTTTGTTTTGGAATTACTATTAGATTTTTCTTTTTTTACTACATTTGAGGTTGACCAAAGAATGATATTTTCTAAATTTGATGAGACATGAATAGTTGCAAAGATTACTGTAAAGGGTCCTCAATGTCGATGAGGGCTTTAGATCCCCTGAAATAATAAACAAGTTCACAAACAGAAGTCAGCGCCAGATAATTTTTTTTAATTCTTATTTGAAAATAGTACATTTAATTTCTTATAATTTTTTTAGCAATAAATATTAGTATATTAGAATTTTCTCCTCTACTAAGGTTTGAATGTAACTCAGATAATTATCTCCTTCAATCCTTGGCTCAACTCAACTTCAACTTAAAAATGCTTAACAGTGATGATTTTGTTAAAAAAGAAAAAATAGAAATTTCATCTTATATAATTGGTTAATTATTAGTGATATTGAAACGACTGATTAATTTTGTTTGTTTTATGTTTGAACTGAATGAACCATTTTGTGATTTATGAAAGTACCCATCACATCACTGAACTAATATAATGTTGCAGTAAAGTTATTGGAACACAAAATTTAATACAAAATAGAATACAAATACAATATACAGTATATAATATAATGGAGTCGCCTTTTGTTTTTCGTAAAATGTCATGATATTGTATTTGTGGTTTATTTTGTATCAAATTTTATATTTCAATAACAAGGTAAATCAAAATATCCATTGTAGCCGACACACATTTACAACCATTGTAGCCGTTCTAAAATAAAAGAAACTGCAATTTTCTAAGTTCTAGTCCGGATAATATAGCAACGTAGAATTCACCACATTGTCACATATCATGTCAACAAATATGAGTACTATGCACAACAATATCACAAACTTCAAAAGAATAAGGGTTAATCTTGTTTCTCACATTGTTTCATCATCAAGTGCTCCTTTTCTCTCCCTGTTCACGAGCAATGGAAGCAGATAGAATTCCAAGATCGCGATTTAAGACCGTCATTGCAGATTCACATTCAGAGATTACTTTCGTGACAGAAGAGGGTCCTTCCGAAGTCTCAGAAGATCCAAAAGCAAGAGCTGCATGTGAGTCTCTAAGATTCCGTAGGTTCCCCAAAAACTGTGGCAAACAAACAGATATATATTTCAAAAAGAAAACTTTATTAAAGTCAACAGAATATTAAACAAAATATGGCTGCCATTAATTGCTCAATTCTCACTTGTAACATGAAATAACAGCAGAATAAATTGAGCCATGTTGAATAGAACCAATACTAAATTTACTATGCCATACTAATAAGACGGTATTCATCACATCTACTTCCCTATTGAAGTATAAATGGGTAGAATGTGTTTAACAATGGAGTAAACCAGATCAAATCAGACATAACAGGTCTCTATACGATTATTTCAAGACCAGGTTTCTATAAGACATGCATTTTAAAAAAATAACTGTCCGATTGAAAGTGTGTATTGTAAGTCAAGTCTATAAATGTTCACATCAATCCAAAATCTTTACTTGCTGTGTTGAGATATTATTTTCAGATATACTCTAGTGTAAATATTCTTATTTCATTGTTTATGTTTCTGTTGTAAGTGATAGGATAAATTATTGGACTGATTTAATCCCTATGAATATTAAGTGATTCAGCTTATGTTAATCCCTGGAATGATCGTTGAAACTTCAAAGTCTTTCACCATCATCAAAGGTTCATTAATGTTGAAATGAAATACATGTTTACTTTTTAAAGGAGGGAAATGTAACTTTAACATAAGGGGAGGGTATAATTTACCCTAAAACTTTTGTAGAGGATATTAATATCCCAAATCCACAGTAAGCATATTTCAAAAATTCTAATGGATTAAATAAGTAGTCTACCCTGTAATAATTATAATTTATATAGTAGAACCGCCAACAGAGTTGCTCAAAGCCAGCTTAACATCTATTTGATCTCCATATTTTCAAGTTCACTACATAACCTAGAAACACTTGACTTATTTTGGTACAAGCATATTCAAGCCATAAGTTGTTAAAAAATTCACTGCTGTATAAATATCATTCTGTCATCAGTAAAGATAAACTAGTTAGTCCTATGATCAGATCAAATTTTATTCAACTAAAACTTCAAGAGGGTACTGTCATATACTCTATCTCCCATTGTTTTATCCTTTTAACAACTTCAAAGTATGCGCCTAGATTGCTCATCACAAATTGAATGGAGCAGTTTATAACAAAATAGGGATAATTGCTTAGATAAACGTTTAACAAGTGAGCCAACCATAGAAAGGTTACCTTCAAAAGCATTTTGTAAGCCTCCAATAGTCGATTGGCAGCTGGTCCAAACCCATGAAGTTGTGGAACTTCCATCATATGTGTCCATGGCCGAATCTCCTACACAAAAGCAATTGTTTAAAATCTTTTCCAGATGTTGTGTGCGTGTTAGGGGAAGGTGGGCATATCAAGTGAGAAATATATCTTATAGATAAAATTAAAAGCTAATGTTGACCATGCAATCTCACATGAATAGTCAAAATTGAAAATTACTTAAAGATTGTGTAATCACTAAAAATAAAGGAGTGTTCTGCATCTTCACGTTCTTGTTGAAGGACTCCTTCAATAGTTATTTATGGCAACACATAATTCCCACTACTACATTTACAGTTATACATGAAAGAGACGTTATACATTGGCTTCATTGCTTCATTCAAAAATAGTCCCCTACTAAATAGATATGTCCTAGCATCAGGTACTCTTCCTCAGCACAATTTATGGTTGACTCTGTTAAAACAACTTTGAGTATGCTAATATCAATAATGGAGGAGGGAGGTCCTCGTGGTTCTGGTCAGGGTGGAAGTGAGTTTAGTTGAGCCAACCTAGGCCTTAACTCAAGCTCAGCTTATTAAGAAATCAAGTCAATTTTTTTGGCTCAAGCTTGACTCGCCTAAAACTCCAGATTCCGTTGCTTCTAAAAAAATGAAACTGGTAAATTGGGTTGCAAAGCCACTTTACCAATTGCACATACTTTGATTGGGAGATAAAATTACATTGTATTGAGTAAGATATTTCATCTCAATTTGAGCTGCAAATTTTTCTTTCAAGATATGTTTCTCAACATTATTGTCACCAAATTTGATTATATAACCACATCATCACCATGGCTGTCTAAATCCTAATGACAATGTAGTCTTGGTGAAAAATTAAGCATGAGAAGACTCTGTTAGGATCCTTTCTTTGAGAAAGAAAGAACTCCTAGAATAATTATGTAAAAACATATTCAAATGAATAAAGATTGCAAACAAAGGAGGGATTTCTTATTTCTGAAGTGAGATTGAAAGAGAAGATGCAAAAGGTTTACAATGAAGAAGATGATTTTGAACTCAAGGCTACCCAAAAGGAGCCCTCTCCTTTCACACTAGATAATTCCCGTCACAAAACTCAATTCTGAAAAACTATCCTTCCCCTCTACCAATTAAGGGTTATTTAAAGACTTTCTAAGAATAACCAAAATAACAACTCTGTAATTTCTATGTATCTAATCAGACTACACAAGACTGTACTAGTAAATTATAATGTACTAGTAAATACAAGTTAATGTGCTTGTTAATTTCAATCCCATTAGCAACTAACAATACAAGAGCATATTTTACATGTGACTAATTTTAACAGCATATTTTACGTGACTATTTCTAACAAACTCTTGACAACCACCTAAAAAACTCATCAACTTACTCAAACTATCCTATATTCTATATCCTAACAGACTCATAAGTCTGTATTGCGCCTTCTCAACCTGCGCACTCTACTACTATTTAAGTTATATTCAAGTGGAATCTCCATGTACACTTCTTTTCCCAAGTTTCCAAGTAAAAAGGAATTTTTTACATCAAATTTTCTCTAGTTCTCATCCAAAGTGAGCTGCAAGAGAAGATCTTAACAGTACGGAGAGGAGAGAGCTGAACTGGAAAGTTTATTTGGTAGAAGGAGAGGAAACACATGTGAGTGGGGGTACATGAAGCGCAAATTCCTCTTGTGATACATTTTCCCTTGTTTTCCAATCAAAAATACAATTTCTTCTTCTCTTTAATTAAGGTTCCTATATCTGCTCTTCTAATGCAGTATGTGCTCCACGAAGGCCTTTAACGTTGAAATTAAATCCATGTCACTCATACTAGCTCTTGATATCGAGTTGTTATGAACCTTCACGTGGGGAGTAACAAGTCTAGACGCAGTAGAATATTTCTTTCAACTTATGTCAACCTCGCCTTTAGACACCGTCCTACTACATTTTAGATCTTGTATATTTGTAGAAATGTGAGATCCATATACAATATCGAATACTCATGATGTAGACATAAATAACTTGACTTCTGTAATAAATATACCTTAATAGATGCGTGAGAATTAAGATAATCTGTCAATATTCCTAGATTGTACAAATTCATAGATTACTTGTTCAGTTTTCCTAGAGTATTCAACATCCTAGCAAAGTGCTAATTAATTAGATACATTAAATATAAGTTGTGTGATCTTGAGTAAGACACAGAAATTACACAAATTCTTTAGGATGTACCACTTACTTTCCTCTTCTTGCACTCTTCTAAATATTATTGGCAGTTCCTTTTCCCAGTTTGACCACAATGAAAGCAGTTTCCTTCTTTTTCACCCCACCCAAAGGTTTCAGGCAAGAAGTACTTGGCTTGAACTTCTTTTTGCCCCTGTCCTTCTGCTCCGTTCCATTTTGGACCATCAAAATGGCCTTCCCTTTTCCTTTGTTGAGATTCTGCTCAGCAGTTATCAACATGCTAGCAAGCTCTGGCATTGTCTTGACTCTTGTCAATATTGTCTGTGTTGTAGTTCATGATAAATTGACTATAACTATCCGGCAACTATTGCAGGATCAAGTCAGTGGCTAACACAAGACACAAAGAGTAGCCCAATGTTACCCAATCATCTTGAGCACATGAGGACCAACCGGGTCTCGTTCTGCCAGCTTGCATTGGAAAAGGGCTCTGGAAACCTCAATCCTCTCATGTCTTGCTTGCTTTTGATCGAGCACTTGAGATGCACGATCATATCATAAGCATCCGTGTTCTCATATTGTATTTGCAAATCCGAGTTCATGGTAGCAAGCATGAGACAACCAATATCTAGAGCGTCATCCTGATGCTTCTTGTAAGCATCCCTGTCAACCTTAGGGGAAGTAGTAGTAGTAGGTGGTTCAGGAAGTCGTTGTTCAAGTACATATAGTTTTTTCTCGTGCTGGAGGACAATCCTCAAGTTCCTGTACCATTCCGGAAAGTTTGTTCTAGATAGTTTGTCCTTCTCAAGGATAGATTGCAGCGATCAAGTTCCCAATGTGTTTGTTGTCGTGGTAATCTAAAAACAGAAACATGCAAAGTATAATGTAAACCTAGAGAGTAGCCCAATCTCTAGGTTCTCAAAGTACCCAATCATGTTGAAGCACATGAGGACCAACTGGGTCTCCTTCTGCCAGCTTGCATTGGAAAAGGGCTCTGGAAACCTCAATCCTCTCATGTCTGGCTTGCTTTTGATAGAGCACCTTGAGATGCACGATCATATCATAAGCCTCCATGTTCTCATATTGCATTTGCAAATCCGAGTTCATGGTAGCAAGGATGAGACAACCAATATCTAGGGCATCATCCTGATGCTTCTTGTAAGCACCCCTGTCAACCTTAGGGGCAGTAGTAATAGGTGGTTCAGGAAGTTTTTGTTCAAGTTCATATAGATTTTTCTTGTGCTGGAGGACAATCCTCAAGTTCCTTTACCATTCCAGAAAGTTTGTTCTAGATAATTTGTCCTTCTAAAGGATAGATTGCAGCAATAAATTTCCTAATCTGTTTGTTGTCGTGGTAATCTAAAAACAGAAACATGCAAAGTATAATGCAATGAACATATTCAGAAAGGTCTTTTATTAAATATCCATTATTTTATTCAAATCAATGTTTACAACAATGACTCATAAAAACCATCAGAATTTTCTAGTGAGTCAAGATCCATAATTCACCTAGTTTTGAGTAGCTTTCTCTAAACACTATTTGGCTAGTTAAGTAGAAAATACTTTTCAATTACATCACATGCAACTCTTGTACAGTTTGGGTGAACACTTATTCAAAATAATCTTATGAATTAATGGCTAACGCTGTGCCTCTTAGCTTTTCAATCATATTGAAATTAGCCTAGTTGTACCCAATGGTTGACATATAGATATTGCATATATTCTATCTGTCTTACTACTAGTATAGATAAAGGCATCCTGCTTCAGCAGACCTACACTTAATCTGTCCTAGCCTTGACAAGTGGCATGCATTGGATGACATATTTTTATGTGACTTAATATTAACTTTTGAGGGATTTTTAATTAAATTTATCTCATCATTAAACATACATCATTTGTTAAAACTACTTAAACATAACATGTAAAAGCATGCATCATTCATATATGGTCAGAGGTTGGTATCTGGTAAGACCTAACCAGGCCTGCTAGTAGTTACTTGTAACTAGGGAATAAGGGAGAGGATAGAGGTAGGCAGATTTGTGGAGCATGGATTCCCTTTAATCACGATCCTCCTTCCACCTTTAATTATCTTCAATATAAACTCCTTGAAACTAACCCTTATCTCTTCCAATTCCTCTAACATTTCCAACCCCAAAAAGATGCCTACCCCATCTAGCAAATAGGTAAAAGTCCTAATGATTTTCCAACCCCTACATCTGTATCTCTAACCCCTAGTAAACCCCTCAAATTCTTACATTAAACCTGTCACCCACTTTTTATAAGGGCAAGAAAACTACAAAAACAATTTTCAGCCCTGGCAGGATAGTGACCAAATTGAAATCAAAACTTCACAAATAATGGTTTCATTGTTGCCATGATGGTTTCCTCACTTGTAATACATAATCTTTATTTGATTGGGTTTGAATAAATCAAATAATAGAGTTTGCAAAACACATTAGTAAAGCCTGATCAAACCTTAGTGTAAATCAAGTTGAATGTTCTAGCTGTTTGAAGGAAAGATTCCAAATTTGCCCGCAGTTCGGATTCCACCTCAGCATACTCCTCATCTGGATTGTAAGCATGCTACAAACAGGACAAAATAACAACTATATTAAAACTAGTACAACAGTACACAACAGCTATACTCAGAAACAATGTATCAAAGTATCTTCATTTAAAAATAAAAATAAAAACAGAATTTAAAAAGGGAGTAAGAACCAGCGGAAAAAGAAACAATGTTGAGAAACATGGCGAGGACCATGGATAGGAGTTGAGAGAAAATGAGAAATGAAATTCTAACCACAAAATATCTACTTTGTTTCCAGTTTTCAATTATTTGCAAAGTAACTAACAGCTGTCTCAGTAAACTAATCCAACTAGTCTTCAATAAATAATTAGTATGATGCAAACCAAAATCAGAATTGCAGAAAACAAAGAAAAAATGTATTGATAAGTCTCTTAACAAAGGTTGATTCCTCTCTACAAGATATTGTTGCAACCAAGAAATAACTAAAATAGCAATGGAAGTCTGCATTCCATCCAACCAACATTCTACTCGCTACAAATGACTCTCCATTCATGTAGACACCATCTAGAGGCTTCAAGGACCGAAAAACGTAATACTGATAACCAATCTGATACGAAGAATTAACTAGTTCAGTCAACGAATAGCACTTTGATCACAAATGATAACAGCCCAAAATACAGAAACTGAAAGGAAAATATTGGGAAAGAGAATAAACTCTTCTGCTTTATCCCCAAAGCTTCTCAAATTAATGTACGTCCTTCCCACTTCCGTCCAGACACTTCATATTCAGTCCCACCCAGCCTCCTCACAAATACCTACATTAAAACTGTCCACTAATTAAATCCCTCCACTTGTTCTCCCACGGACCTATTCCTATTTGGGCCATTTCTTTTGTAAACATGGACTGGAGGTTCATTAATTGTGGACCCATCAAACACCAACAGTCATTGGTGTTTGATGGGTTTCTTGGATTCCAAAAAGGTCCACAATGAATGGATACAAAAAAGAGCTTTGTCCCCTTAAGTGAGTCCACCCAACTCAACTTAAAATACCAAGGTTTAATGTGGCATCCAGATACCAAAGGCTTCAGACCAAATTGGCTTATTGTGATGATATCAATATGATGTAAAATATAAGACAATATGAACGGGGAAAAGTATGTGGTCATGGAGAAAATTTTCAAGTTTCTGATTAATTTCCAGCAGTACAGTACATAAAGATGCCATATGATATTGACTATTCAAAGACAAGAATTGGATTTAAGATGTTTAGAAAACCTTAGACGCTAAGTCATCGACTTTTTGTTGAAGATTCAACAATATTTTTGATTGTTCAGAAAGCTTTGACTCCAGCTCAGAAACATCTGGCCTGAAAAGAGTTTGATTAAAGAAACAAACTGTTACTTCAACTTGCAAGATAGAAAGTTCTTTTACTTGCCAAAGATAAATCATTTCCCACTTCCAATTATAGACCAGTTTGTGCATATTGAATGAATAAAAATTCAACAGTCATCCCAAAATGTAGCAGGAATATATGTTCAGATGTTACAGTGCTATGTAACTTCAGATACAAATGCAAAATTAAATGAATATATGTTCCTCTAACAGAAATCACAAATGGGAAAGGTAAAAAATTCATAAGAAAAGGAAGCAAGAAACTTTTACAATGGATATATGGACTGAATCTGAACATCTGCAGGAAATAATTTACATTCTTCAGAAAATATTTGCGCCTGTTTTTCAGCAATGCAATCAATCAATTGGATGTCCTTGGCTACCTGCTCGTCAACACTACAGAAATAAGAATACAAACCAAATTTATGTCAATACCATCTCTGCAAAACCTTAACTTAAAGAAAGAAAGAAAGACTCTACATTTCGAATTATATAAGATCAAGGACAACCTCCATTCTGGATTATCAGCATAGATAGTTGCCTCCACTAGATCTACAATAAGACGAAGCATCTCAGTGCGCTCTTCATAGCTTCCATGTCCCTGTTACATATATGCATGATATCAAATTCAATTATAGAAAACATGTGTATGAATGCTGGTATAATGCATGGGAAATCACATTCGGACAAAAACTTAAAATCTTCATTTTTCACTATATAATCCAAAGATGGTAAACTACTGCATCCAATAGAAAAAACATAAAATCTAGAAGCTAGGCTATCAATAACCCCCCTTTTTTTTATGATGTGCAAGAATCATTTAGCTTCTTATTATTATAACATAAATTATTTGCTAACCTTTACGGAGAAACCTCTCAATGGGTTGGCTATAAATCATTAACGGCACATTTGAGTTAGATACAAATTAAGACAGAACCAGCCCAATCAATTCATGTGCTTTAGCACATCAACTGGTTTTTCCAAATTTGTCTGATGGCCTGTGGCAGTCCACTCTTTCTTCCATCCCTTGTCTTAGAACTACTAACTCTCTAAAAACCAAGACAAGGGGACATGAAGATAACTAAAATACTTAGAGTAGGTTTGAATGGATAACTTTGGAGGGGAGGGGAAGGCTTGTTTTTCTTTTCTATAAAATATTTCTAAAAATTAAGTGTAATTAGAATGTTATATGATCATGTATCATGTTATTCTTTGAATTTTTTAAAAATCTAAAATATATACCAAAATATAGACTTAGCCCTCCAAACCCCTCAATCCAAACATCCGCTTAAGACTAACTCTAGGAAGTCACAAGCATTAAGGCTCACACTGATGCTACATTTACCAATCTAAATGCCTCTTTAAAAACTGTCAGGGTCAAATTATACTAGCAATACACACCACAGTGAGATCAGATATTGCACAAAATGAGACATTGACTTCAAAAACTATGCACAAAGGAAGACAAAAGGTTATAGTGGAAACTGGAAAGAAAAGAAAAGTAAAGAGAAATAAGTACATTGTTGTACATAGTAAGAGTAAGACCTTATTTTCAACTTTTTTTATAAGAAATAAAATGAAAATGGATGCATAAAATATCTGAACCATTCAAAAGTGCAAAGGCTTCATATAACAGAAATATAAAGGAATTCAAACTTGTTCTTAAGCATGTATCCAGTCGCTAGTAATATAGGCTTCTTAAAGAAACGAATTTGGTGACAAAATAATACTATAAGTAATCAAATGACTAACTTGAATGGCTTCTGTATCTACAGCTGTCGTAATACCCAGGAACTTAGCAATCTCAGCCAAATCTACATATTTCAGCCATAAGAAGTAAAGTTACTGCAAAGGAAGATACTGCCAAAAGGTGTATGAGAGATAAACTTATTTGATTTGGCTGAAAAATAATAAGCCACTAAACAACATTTTTGTGTGATGTACGAAAAAAAAATAAAGTTGACAAAGCAATGATGACATGAAGAAACTCGCATGTCAATACTCACTCAAATACAGCTACTTAGAGAGAGGGGAAAAACTGATTATTTTGCAAGAGTTTACAAGAAAAATTGACCATATGTCAACAGTCATGGAATAAAAGTGTACCTATTCTGTATAAAAGACATAAGCCACTCTGAGAAATACACACAGAACAATAATAGTTGATTTTGAACAGGATGATATACAAATACAAAATTGAGGACAAACCACAAAATCAGCCACAAGGAAAGCTTATATGTTGAGGAAAAAACCAGCCAATGAGGAATTTTTTCAAAATGGAGAATGAAAACTCTTACATTGAATTCGAGCCGTCTCCTCGTCACGGTCAAGGGCATCACCTTGTAAGTTTTGTTGAGAAAAGGGTGACTTATCACCTAATAGCCTGTAGCAAGTACAAGAGTTCAATGCCATTTTGTCTTAACAGGGACAGGAATATGATGCATGTAAACGATACCGGGTATAGGTACGAGATATGGTATTTTAAGAAAAATCAAGGTACGGGTACGTCAATGAAAAGTATTAATTTAACTAAGGAGCTAAATTGTTCAATTCACAATAAAAAATCACAATAAAAGTTTGAAAAGTCAAAAATTGTATTCGATTACAACAACAAATAAATTCAAATACACAAATAATATTATATTAATATTTAAGAAAATCGACAATTTCACTTGCAATGAAATAATGAGGGAAAATAGAGTACCACGAGTACTGGTACCGGTGAAGTACCCAGTATAAGTACTTAATCATTTTAGAAGTAAACATGCTTTAGAGTATATCACATACGTGCAAATAGGATGAAACAAGGTAATTTCAAACATTGAGAAATGGGAGCAGTACAAAGGCTATGCTAACATAGAAAGAGTAGTATTGCCTCTATCCCTAAATATAAGCCTATCTTGAGAAATTTCTTTATCCCTTTTTATAGGATCACTTTCAAATTTCCAACTACATTCTTATTTCTTTACCAAAATATCTCTAATTAATTTACATCTTTTTTGTAACCTATAAATAAGCATAACATACTATAAAAGGAAAACTTGGAAAAACAATATCAATTGCTAACAAATTTAGTTCTAATATCAACTTCCTTAATTCTCGTGATTTAGCCAACGGATCCTATATATAAGTACAGGGTTACTAAAATGGAGAGGCAAGACAACTTCGATGGCAAATCCAAAATCACCTATATGATTATATGATATGGATGCAAAACAAATTAAATGGGGGTATTTATTAAACCAAGAAACTGAAAAATAAATTATTTTCCAAATTTTGAACTGCCCCATTTTCTACCCTCCTATTTTTAATTTTGGATGGTTACTACAAATGTGCATCAAGCCCACAAGAAGCACAGTAAATCCCAATCATAGAGATGGTTGTGTGAAAGACAATTACTTAAAATTCCAGTTTGAGGAACATACATAAGAATTCCCTAATTATGGTTATACACATATATACATAAGAATTCCAGTTTCCATTAACTTGTTTTTAAAAGTTCCTTCACAACTCAAAATGATATTGGGGCTTAACAGACAAAGAAAAGAAGATACCGAAAGAAGAGCCACTCCAAAAGGGCATAGCGCTCCATGCCAGCAAATAGGAGGGACTGTGCAGATGCATTTGCTCGTGTATAATTTAGCTTTGCTAATTTCTTCTGAATTTCTTCCATTTGTCTTGCTGCCATCTTCTGTGTGAACTTATTTAATTTTCCTTTTTCACTTTATCTTCAGTGTCTACTGGGTTTGTGACATTCTATCAAAGAAAGTTACAAAATATGCAGTTAAAATACTAGATATTGGTATATAGATTTCTAGCTCGTAAGTGCATTTTCTTTAAAATGTGACTACTACCAAGATAAGAAAAGTTCTTTACAATAGAGGTATTTAAAGTAATCCAACCATAACAATCTAAGTTCAGCGCACAAGTTAAACTAAACATGATTCATCAAAACAAGGGTATGATCATAGTTAAAGAACAAGCACATTTAAAGTATCTCTAAATCGCTAATCATGGACTTGCTTGGTTTATCTCCACAGTGCCTTGGTTCACTGCTACCCTAATGATCATTGGCACCACCAAAATCCTCTACTGTAGTTTCATAATCTACTTAAGCATATGCATAAAGAGAAATCAAACACAAGGAGTATAGAGGCGGGGTTATATTCCAATTTGAACTCTATCAAATTAATATAAAGTAACTTTTCAAATATAACAAATTAATTGTAGAGTTTAACTCATCAATTACACAACAATACAAGAAAATCCAAAAGTTTATAAATTTTGACTGCATTCTAGAAAAAGCAACAATTACCAATTCTATTCTAGTAATTGAATCGCATTATCAAACAAGAACCTCGCAATAAGAACAACTTGCAGCAGTGACAATAAAAATTACCCGCAACAATCACTGAAAATATTGCTCTTTAAACAAAAACCTCGTAATTAGACAAACTGCAGCAGTCACAATATGACCAAACCGAAGCAGTTATTTAAAACAACACATTTCTACTTAAATCGAAAATCCAAAAATATAACCATAACCACCATATCAATAACCAACAAATAATCCCAATTGAAATAGCACTCATTAGACACCATCCCTAATAAGATTTAAAGTAAAAATTGAAGATTAAAATCTCAAGTAAAAAGTCTCAGGTACCATAATTAAAGAGATTAAAAAAAATTCATAAATTCAACTAAACTAAAGTGTGTGCATTCTCATTAACTGGCATAATATGATTCCAACAACTCTAGTTGACATACACTAGCTTGCCAGTACCTTGATAGGAGAGAGAGGAGAGGACAGAGCGGTGTCCGGTGGTGGCGGCAGAGGAGCAGTGGTTGAAGGTAGATAGGAGAAGATGGATGAGAGAATTTAGGTTTTAAAGAGAAGTGTGTAATTGAAATATAGAGTGATCTCAGAGTTTGAATCTCTTAATCTAAGGTGCTAAAAACAAATTTCTGAGAGAAGAAAAATGATAGTTAAGGAGAAATTTCTGAGGTCTACAATGGGATCAAAATGGTTGAAATGTTACAGTAAGATGCAGAGAGAGTGACGAAGATGAGGGATTTGGATATGGTGCAGTTGTGACTTGTATGCACTTCTGCAGTGAGCACATAGAAAATCGTGCAATCAAGATCAACGGTTTAGAAATAAAATTATTTTTTATTTTTAAAAAATCTAAAACTTCAAACTTTATTTTTGAACCATCCGATTCTGATAATGGTTTCCAATCTTGATCGGACGATATCTGATGTGGTGACTGCGATTGTAATCGCATCAGATTCAAATCCGAAGATGAGGAGGTGGAAGACGTTGAGAGAGAGAGTTTCAAACAAAGGTGATATAAATAAATAAGAGAATGTATGTATTTGGTTTTTCTTTTCTTTGTGTAAATAATCAATAACTAAGAGGATTTAATTGATATACAACAACTGATAAATATATTTTACATTAATTATAATCATTAAATTACTAAAATTATTTGTCTTGTTGATATAATTAAAATCATTAAAAACTAGTCATAATACAAATATAATCTCATTAATATTTATAACAGTATTCATAATTAAATATAAGAATAAGAATGAGAAATGAATCTTAGGTTAGATATAATCTATTGGATTAAGGGGTTTGTAGTTGTGTTTGAATTTCTCTGCTATTTCATTTATATATAAAAACAAATAATTGACAAAGAGAAATAAAGAAGGCATATTTTTCTTATTATGACCAATTAAAAAAGAGTTATAATATCACCATTTTATATATTTTTTTTAAACTCAAAAAGAGAATTTTTCTTCTCCTATTTACTTAGATGCATGTGTGAGATGGTGTTTATAATAAATTAGAGGATTTAGGGTTTAAAGTTTTGAAAGGAAAAAGAAATTGTCTATGTTATACTTAAGGGTTTTGGAATAGATGATTGAAATAGATCATGTATTTGAAGGTTGTTTTGATGCCATGTGTGTCATTACTTCATTTTTAATTTAATTATTTTGATGAATTCATTGCTAATTTATTTGTAATTTATATTATTAGTGTTTGCAAAATTTATTGTTAATGTATTTATAATTTGTACCATTAGTATTTGTAAAATTCATTAAGAAAAATTGTGTAATTGAATTGAGAAATCTCAGTTTAAATTTCTTAAGACATATATGTGATGTTTTGGTAATATCTTTTTCTCTAAACCTCATTTTCAAATAATTGTTAATTTTCTAAAAATTAGACTCAGTTACCTTTAATGTGAGTTGAAATTTCATTATATTTAATTGTGTATTGATAATTAAAATGAACTACAAATTAAATCATTATGTGTTTTGTAACATTTGTTTATTGTTTTGATAAAATATATTAATTTGAAGTTGTTTTTGATAAAATATATTAATTTGAAGCTGTTTTGAATAATTGATGTGTTATGTACTCTATTTTACTCTTTAGTTCGACGTATTAATATATTTTCATGTATTTGTGTTGGAATCTATATTAACCCAAATTACCTTATAAACACTTAAGTTTATTAGTGTTTATGTAAAAATCCTAAATTAGAATTTAGTTTTATGTTTATGTATTTATAAAATATCACAAAATTCCAAAAGTGAACATTCAAAAAGAAAAAATTCATCATAATTTTTTTTTATTAAATCATCGTACTCTTATCTAAAAATATATATCCTTACCACATAATATTTATCTTGCGTATTATATAATTCCAATTATGTGAAACGTGAAAATAGAATTCTCCCCAAGAGTATCAATCCTAACTCTGGGAGTTAGAACTCTATTTTTAGAAAATAATTGAGAGGCTTTTTTTCATCCTCCACCCTCCACCCTCCAAAAGGATTAAAATAAAAAGATGTTTTTCAAAGTGTACACTTTCAAAGTATTTTAAGGTTGGAAGAGAAAATTCCTAATTTTTTACAACACAACCAAATTTAGAACTCTCTTGTAAGTCTTCGTGTGGTCGGTCCAGTAAACGTGAGAGACAAAATGCTTTCTTTTTATAAATGAAAAGAAAAAAATTAAATGCTTTTTATCTTTTATAAAATATTTTTTTTATCATTTATCCATAATTTTAAATCGATTATAAATCATACATGCAAATTTAACAAGAATCAAATAAAAAGACAAAAAATTAATAATAAATACCTTTCATTTTAAAAGAAATTATATTTATTTCAAAACATGTCAAAAAGAATTTTTTTATGTATACATCTATTATTAAATTAAATAAATATTAAAAAAATACATACATATATGATATATATATATATATAATGAATTCATAATGACAGGCAAAATACGTCACATAATAAAAAATCAAAGTAATAAGAAAAAAATTAAAAAACCAAATTCAGATTTATTCCATTAAAATTTTAGAAGTTAAACCTTTAACATACAAAACAACTTCACAAAATCCAATTTTAAATAATGAACAAACTTTGATTATTTTTTAAAAAAAGCCTTAGTCCTTGAACGTTGTTAACAAAGATTATTTTTTTCTTCTTTACATCGCTAGCATCCATTTCAACCACAACATATCTAGGATCACTCAACCCAACTTGAAGTCTGGTTCTTAAATTTAATATAATTACTTAAAAATAAAACTACCATAAAACAGGCATTTATGTTTAAACAGATGTATAGCATTCATGTTAATGTATACTGGAATGTTCACATGGAAATTCCTATGGATATCGTAGGAATGCTATACTAAATTCACACTTGGCCAATACAACTAGTGTAAAATGTAACAAAATTGCAAGGGATTAGAAAGGAAAATCAAAGGGTTTTTTTTCAGCCAGACTCATTCTTGACCTTGGGTTGATGCACCATTTGTTGTATCCATGGGCTCAGCTTGGGCTTCACCTTCGGCACCCTTTTTTCCTGCAAAAAGGACCCATTGGACAATTAAACATTTTGGAAAGTAAAACAAAAGAGAAAAGACAGAAAAATATATTATTGTTTTGTTGTTTGAGAGGATAAAATTTCGAAGAGAGAATATTAAATTTCCTCATTCTTATATTTGGCTGTGTTGAGTGATAAAACAATACACGTGAAACCCCAAATAAAAATGAATTATGATAAAAATCCACTATTTTGTTGATTCCATTTATTTCAACCTTTTTAATACATCAGCAGCTTTAATTTGAAAAAAAATTTAAGTGAAACAGCAGACACTTAGGCATCGACCCTACCTTTCTTCTTCTTTCCACCACCTTTCTTCTTCGTCTTTACGCCCAATGCTAGCCAGGCCTTAATTTCAGGATCATCTACACTTTTAGTAGGCTGCAATTCTTGGAGTGAATGAGATGTGATGCGATCCGATCCATTTGGCATTAACAAGACGGTGAATTTGATGTGTGCAACATAATCACCTATAAAATAAACAATAATGTTACACATACATAGTACTCAATACGTGTTAATGAGTATCATGATTCATGTGACAACTCAGTAGCTTATATATAATTACCAGCCTTTTCGTGTAGAACAGGATACGGCTGCAGGAGCTCGTGATTCATGCATTCCACTAAACCAAGACGAGCTCTTTTTTCTTCCAAAGCCCTATTAAAAATAACCAGAACTTTGCAGTGCAACAACAAAGAATATTGAAGCTCGAAACCTCTGGTTTCAACATTTAGTTGATCAAGTTACCTGGCAGAGAATGGCATGATGGGAAAGTTTTGGGTAATTTCACTGTAAATAAACCGAGATGCTTTCATTTTCAAGTGATAGCTTCTGTCAACAGCTCTCTTATAAATAGTTGTTTGCTTCTCATCCAACAACTTAGGCTGCAAAGAGTAGAAATTTCAACACTACGTAATTGTGAAGAAACTGTCATTTGTAAACAGTAAATAATTAATATAATTAAACTACCTTGCCTTCACCAGTGCTGGCTACAATATCAATTGCATAAACTTCATTCTCCTCAAACTCGGCATCATCAACCCTTGTGTCAGGATTAGATACACTTAAAACAACCTTATTCGCGTCAATCACAAACTGCTTCATTTGGTGGCTAAGCACACCCTCAACAATTTTACAATCATAAGCAGCAGCAACCTTCTGAATTGCATCAGTTACGTCCTTGTTCTGTCAGAGAAAGAAACACATTTATTAAATATTTATTACCGCTTTTGCATGCAATAAACCAATAGACAATTATGAATAATAAATTATTCATTATTTGATCAATAAGGTTGTCACAATGTTGCACATACATCTATGGACAAGTGTAATATAAGGTCACAAAAAAAGGGACCTGTGACTATAAAATCGGAATAATATTAAACTAATTAATTATTCAGCCAATTCAAATTGAGGAAACAAGGAAATGAAGAAAATTAAGTTGAGAATAGTGAAATGGCAAAATCAGCATATCAACAATGTTCTCACACATCTAGATATTGATTAGAAATGGAATATTGTATTATTTTGGCTGCAATATATTGGTGACCTGATTATAAAATCAGGACAGCAACAAACAAATCATTCAGCCGTTTTAAGTTTAGGCAAACAGGGAAAGGAGGAAACCAATACAGGAGGATCGTTAACCTCGGCAAAGTTGCCATTTTTACTATTTTTCACACTACATCTACAGACATTGATTACAACAATTTTTAATGTTGGCTCCAATAGATACATGTGCTGACTATAAAAGCTGCACACTCTTAAACTACTAAAGCCAATACAATATAGACAACAGGGAAAAGAGGAAAAACCAATACAAACTTGATTGCCTCGGCAAAGTTGTCATTAACAGCTATTCTACATACAACAATTATTAGAATACAGAAATAATTAATATCTCAAATTTGTAAAGCCATAGAATACATGCAACCAAATTCGGGAGTCCTATATTATCCAACTTACTAAATTCACAAAATTATTAGAATAATGTATAATGTAGGCTGCAATAAACCAATGTACTGACTATAAAATCAGCACAACATTTGACAACCAAAGCCAATTCAACTTTAGACAACAGGGAAAAGAGGAAAACCAATACAAACTTGATTGCCTCGGCAAAGTTGTCATTAAGAGCTTTAGACATACAATGATAATTCAACTCCAGATATTATTAATATAACTCAATTTTTTAAAGGCAAAGGATACATGCAACCAACTAGGGAATACTGTATTATCTAATTCATTAAAATTACAAATTACTTCGAATAAATATAGGCTACAATAGACAAGAGTCCTGAATATAAGAATCAGCACAACATTTTACTACTAAGGCCAATTCAAATTTAGACTACAGGGAAAAGAGGAAATCCAATACAAACTTGATTGCCTCGGCAAAGTTGTCATCAACAGCTTTTAATATACAATAATTATTAGATGCCAGATATTATTAATATAACTCAAAATTATAAAGGCATAGGACAGATGAATCTTACTAGGGAGTACTGTATTATCCAATTCATTAAATGTAATAATTGGTTAGAATAGTATAAAATATAGGCTGCAATAGACAAGAGTACTGAATATAAAATCAGCACAACATTTAACTACTAAAGCCAAATCAAATTTAGACAACAGGG
Source organism: Cicer judaicum (assembly GCA_037974835.1). Taxonomy (NCBI): domain Eukaryota; kingdom Viridiplantae; phylum Streptophyta; class Magnoliopsida; order Fabales; family Fabaceae; genus Cicer; species Cicer judaicum. The sequence continues at coordinate 8,477,402 of JBBPBS010001143.1, read as the reverse complement.
AAAAGAGGAAAACCAATACAAACTTGATTGCCTCGGCAAAGTTGTCATTACATACAATGATTATAAGATGCAACCAACTAAGGATACTTATAACCCCATTTATTAAATTTACAAATTGGCCAAAAAAATATAATCTATCAATCAACTGTGTATCTTGCTTGCTGTAAAGATGATATTCCAATTACCATGCAGGTGTAACATAATCAATTAAAACAAGCAACATAACAACATAATCAATTATTCAAAAGTGGTCATGATGAGACAAACAAACAGAGTCAGCTTCATGACACTATTGTAAAAAATACCAACAAGTTAGCAATCAAACACTAGATTTCATTTAGCATGAAAAATGCTCAATCAGAGTAACTATGACATAATAAGCTCCATTTGGACAATTTGTCCATAGCTTTTAGCAAAAGTTTCATCATTGGGGTTATACAGGTTTTTCCTGCCAAAAATCACTAGCATGACTCATCATGTTCAGTGTGTGCAACAAAGATAAATAACAAGAAAAGTAAAATCATCAATGATTTAATACAACAAATTTAATGAGATGAAAAATAAAAAGCACCAAGTAACTTAGTGAAGAGTGAACAACATAGCTGCAACACAAAATTACAACAACAAAATCTATAGAATCCTAATAAAATATTACGAGAATTCAAATTCCACTGAAACTAGGACCTTTAGGAGAGATATTAACACACATTATAATGGTGTCACATTAAGACAAACCAAATTGAGTGTTTGTTTCCCACCTAGAAAACTGGTCATGCTCATTGTGGAAGAGGTGTTTGGTGAAAAATAAAGGATTCTCCATCAGTGTAACTATGACAAAAATAGGCTTCATTGGTGTTAACCCCTAGCCAATAATGTTTTCATCATATGGAGAGTTCTAAGTAGATGTCTAAAGCTGGAAATATGTGTGAGATAAACAACCATATTTAATAGCATTCACCACAGAAGATAAGTAATATTCAATGGGATGTAACTAGCAACAAGTGTATTAAGAAAAATTGAACGGAAAAAGCCATATCAACGAAAAGGAAAACAGATCTCTATCAGTGTAACTATGACTATCAAGCTTCACTGGAGTTTATCCGTAAGCTCATGACAATTTACATCATTTAGAGATCAAAAAACACACGAAATTTATAACAAAACACCAATTGGCAGAGAAACATTCAAAGAGTAGTACAAAATACAAGGAAACCAACCAATTGGTTACTTCTGGAAAAAACTGTAAATTAATCTAATAAACAAAGAAATCCAACAATGTTATAATTAATCACAGGCCAAAAAAAGAGTTCATAATCAATTCAAAGGTAGAGCAAAAAAGTATCAAGTTATAAAATCAAAACCATCTCAAATAAAACAATATGCAGCTATAAGAATACAATTATACCTTCTTTCCTGGCCTTACAAGCCTCAAGGCCACTTCAGCAGCAGTGTTAGCTGCTGCAATGACATCAGCTGCACGACCTGTTACAGGCCCCTCCTGAAGTACATGAGTATGAGCCACAGCAGCAATGAAACCGTCTATATGACAAGCCAAATCACTGTAAAAACCAAAAGACACCATTAACATATAGTAATCAACTACATCCAAAACAATAAGCAATATTTATTATTCATTATTCATCACAACACAGATGCTTCAAATAAAGTCTTACATTTTCAGTATATCACCTTCTTCCAACACAGTTTCGTCACTGGCCAGAGGCGAAAAATGACATACGGTGTTGTTTATAGATATGCAAGTTGGGAAGGCAACACCTCTCTCAATCTTCTTCTTCACATTCTTGTACATGTTACCAGTTTGCCTTATTTACAAAACACACCACACCCCATAAGCTAAAACCACAAAAAACAAAAACACAGAAAAATCATACATACACACATCTATAACAAATACCATAAATCACTTCCATAAAAAATTAACAATATATTGAACCAGTATAACATAATTCAAGACAAATCTTACTCTCTTATAAATGAATCCACTTTCTCACAAATTTCAACAACCTTGACCTTCGGTTTACATTCTGAAATTACCAACTGCAAAGCCTCTGTTCAATTCAAAACAAATAAAAAAAACACTTTCAATTAATAAAATAAAAAATCGTAATTTTAACATTAAGCCAGTAAAAAAAACGGATAAAAAATCAAATATAAAAAAAATGAGAGAGTGAAACACACTGTTAACGATCTCTGCAGCGCTTTTGTACTTAGTTACAACATCAGGAGAGGTGAGATCCAGCTCCTTCTCCTCTCTCTCATCATCCGACATGGTGGGTTGGTTATTATGAATACCTGTGACAACCCAAAAGAAACGAACACCAATAATCAAAACTTAATCGAAATGGGTCAATGAATATAGCATCAAAAAGCGAAAAGAAATAACAATTAGATGAAACATTTATCAGCTAAATGTGTTACTCACCGTGAAGGTTGTTTTGGATTATTGAAGAAGAAGAAGAGGAAAGTTGGAAGCTAATAGTGGCTAAGTTGTGGAGAAAGAAACTAGGGTTACTTTGTTTATATAGGATCGATTATTCCTGTCGTTACACAGATGGAGGCGTATAGGGTTTTAGCTTTGTTGCCCTTTCTCTCCGCACAAAATATGCATTTTTTATTTTTTATTTTCTATTTTTTCCAAAGCATTTTTCTTTTCTGAATGTACTTTTCATTTTTTTTTTCAAACATGTTTTTCTTAATGTTATATACAATAAATATTTATTTATAAACATATGTTACGTTATAAATATATTATCTTATTTTCTACATATATAAATTATCAAATATCATATGAAGAATACTACCTCCAATCCAAAATGAATGGATTTTTATCTCTTTATTCAAAATAAAATGTATATATATATATATATATTTGAATAAAATATATATATATATATAAATTTTTAACTTTATTAATTAT
>JBBPBS010001143.1:8440383-8473058 GCA_037974835.1 Cicer judaicum | reverse complement strand
ACGTATATATATATATATATATATATATATATATATTTATTTTGTGAATTGAGTTCATGTAACATCTATAAATTATAAAAGTAAATCGAGTTTGTATATTTGTTAAAACTATTATTTGAGGTTAGTTCAAGTACAATTTTCAAACGCCAAAAATATAAATAAATAAACACTTGCCTTTACAATGAAATATTAATCAAAAGTATAGAAGGAAATGTGAATATAACATATAATGAAGGTTATAGGTATTTTGAAATTTTATAATTAAACGTTGTATCAAATAAGTGTAATTTGGATGAATGATGATCTTTAACTTAGGTCATAATCTCATAAAATAAGTGTAATTAGGATATATGAGATTGTATTTGTGGTTGTATGCACCTACTTATCTCATTTGTAACGAAAATTTCTCACAAATAATGTGTAATTTGAAGAAAAGACAATTGAACTTGTCTTATTTTCAAATTTTGGATTGTATGACTTATGTCAAAATCCCTAATCTCGAACGAGTTAAACTCGCTAGTAGTGTCTATGAATGTTTATTCATTGGGTATGCATTAAACAACAGAGCATATAGATTTTATGACCTAATTGTTAGGATACATGGGATTGTATTTGTGGTTGTATGCACCTACTTGTCTCATTTGTAACAAAAATTTCTCACAAATAATGTGTAATTTGAAGAAAAGACAATTGAACTTGTCTTATTTTCAAATTTTGGATTGTATGACTTATGTCATAATCCCTAATCTCAAGCGAGTTAAACTCGCTAGTAGAGCATATGAATGTTTATTCATTAGATATACATTAAACAACAGAGCATATAGATTTTAGGACCTAAATGTTAAAGTAGTCATAAAATCAAATGATGTTGACTTTTATGGAAAAATAACCCATTTCAAAAGAGAAATAATAAGGGCATCAAAACAAGTCATGTTCTTGCAATTAGGAGCACTGAAACAAACAAACAAACAAAACATGACCTCGAAGAAGTATGAGAGTAATAGTTGCTAAAGATTACCGACTATATGCCTCATACTTTAGAAGAGCATTATGCAAATCTTCAATAAGCTTTTTCGTCATTGGATGCAGATCTATAACAAGCTGCACACGGTGAGATTAATTCTCTATAGTCTAACAAGACCTAGCATTTGGTAAATTTGCCTCTTGGTTGTAAACTGGTGTGTTGTAAATAGATCTTGAAAAATAAACTAAAATCTGATGGAACTTTGATAAACACAAGGCTTGCCTTGTAGTCAAGGTTTTATACAAAAAGAAAATATGGATTATTCCAACACTTTTTCATCAATTACTAGAATTACATCTAATAGGGTACTAATTTCACTTGTTATTCATAACTTGATGGCACGCCAAATAGATGTCAAGACTACTTTAAATGGCGACTTGGAATAAGATGTCTATATGGAACAACATGATTTTTTTTTATTCTTGGATAAAAAAATAAGGTATGTACGCTAAATAAGTCTTTGTATTATCTTAAACAAACTATTAAGCAATGACTATATGGTACTGGAGGCCACATTCGACATTAATTTTATCATAATTTTTATAAAATTGGTGATGTTTTCTATAAATGAATTATGTAATTTAAAATGTTACAAGCAACTATAGTCAATCGATGTAATTTAAAATTTGTATTTGTATATTTTTATGAATTATATTAATTATATATATATATATATTATTTTTTGTTAATTTGAAAAAAAAAAAAAATTTGAAAATTGCTTAAGAAAGTCGTCATTGTAAACACAGACTTCTTTAATAAATTCGTCTTTACAAATGGCGATTTGTAAAAAAAATGGGGACATTTTGGTTAGTAGTTTTCAAAAGATAATATTTAAATAATTTATTTTTTAAAAAAAAAAAACTCACATTTTGACTATAAACAGGTAAAAATATCACAACTCAATTAAAAAAACGTCTATTTATTTTTACAAAACAACTCATCAAATAAAACATATTATAGTATTTAGCCTTAAAAAAAAGCCTCCAAAGTCTAAAAATAAGTATATACTATAATAAACTAAAAAACCCACAAAGTTGTATATATAATTAATAAAGGTATATACACATCAAATTAAAATAAACATAAATGTATATATTTTCTTATGTAAGAACAGAGGCGCACATAAAAGGGGTGAATTAGGTGTTTAGAAATTTTTTTGTTTTTAGAATTTTGGTGATTGATTTTTCTAAATTAAGATAGTGTATGGCAAAGATAAATGACAGAAAAATAAAGAACACAATGATACTATCCTGACTACCCTTATGACCAAGGATACATTCAATCCTCTTGCACACCGCAAGAGATTTTCCACTATTGTTATAATAAGTACAAGTCCCACCGTATGACCTTTGTTACAAACTCATAACAATCACCCTAAGATAGCACACCACTATCTTAATTTAAAAAACTTGAAGAAAGAACACCACATTCCTCAATTTACAACACTTGAAGAAAGTACACCACTTTCCTCAATTTACAACAATAACTTGAATGGTTTAACAATATTGATTTTGACTTAGATCAATAAGATATAACAATTTATGCTTTTTAGTATAATGATAGCAGATTGATATAATTTCAAGTACAATAAAGAATCTTTTTCAATGATATGACAATGTAAAATTTGTACTTAAAATATGAAAGAAGGACTTTGAATAAATGAAAATATTTTAAAAAGTTTATTCAAAGTTGTTCTAAGATTGATGTTAAGATTGTGAAAAGATTAATTCGTAAAGTCTGAAGCTATGAAGTATTTATACTCCTTATACACCACTTCAAATCAGTGGCATTCGTTCCTAGAGGTTTGATAAACAAATGCAATGATCTATAACCATTTCAGATATGAAAAATTGTATTGTTTCCAGTTGTATTCGAATACAACAAGTGTGTATTCGAATACACATCTCTTGTAACGTTCAAATTTATTCAAATTTTACATCTTGTATTTGAATACGAAAACCTTGTATTCGAATACATATCAGTGAATTTTGTCACTGACTTGGTGTTTTGTATTTAGATAAATTGTCTTGTATTCAAATACATTGTCTCGTATTCAAATACAAAAGTCTAGTTTTAGCTACTGACTTAACACTCCTATTCAAATACACTGTCTCGTATTCGAATACAAAAGCTAAATTTTAGATACTGACTTAGCAATCGAATTCGAATACACTGTCTCGTAGTTGAATACAGAGTCACAAATCAATTTTTGCTACTGACTTGAATCTGTATTCGGCTACAACATGTTGTATTCGAATACAATATTGATTTTTGTCAAAAAATGATTTTCAAACACTATTACCGCATTTTGACATTTTGAAAACTCTTTGATGCGTATGCTAAAATGAAAGGTCCTCATGTACATTTGAAATATAAGAATATTAGATTGCATTATGTATCTTTACATTATAAGACTTCTAGCATATATGACCATAATTGACTTTGATTGTTTGACATCTTTTTGAGCTTGCAACTTGATCACTTTCCTTGATTTTTGTCTTCACAAAAAACATAAGTATTTTATCTTACTCTCTTATAAATGAATCCCCTTTCTCACAAATTTCAACAACCTTGACCTTCGGTTTACATTCTGAAATTACTAGCTGCAAAGCCTCTGTTCAATTCAAAACAAATAAAAAAAACACTTTCAATTAATAAATAAAAAATCGTAATTTTAACATTAAGCCAGTAAAAATAAAACGGATAAAAAATCAAATATAAAAAAAATGAGAGAGTGAAACACGCTGTTAACGATCTCTGCAGCGCTTTTGTACTTAGTTACAACATCAAGAGAGGTGAGATCCAGCTCTTTCTCCTCTCTCTCATCATCCGACATGGTGGATTGGTTATTATGAATACCTGTGACAACCCAAAAGAAACGATCACCTATAATCAAAACTTAATCGAAATGGGTCAATGAATATAGCATCAAAAAGCGAAAAGCAATAAGAATTAGATGAAACATTTATGAGCTAAATGTGTTACTCACCGTGAAGGTTGTTTTGGATTATTGAAGAAGAAGAAGAGGAAAGTTGGAAGCTGATAGTAGCTAAGTTGTGGAGAAAGAAACTAGGGTTACTTTGTTTATATAGGATCGATTATTTCTGTCGTTACAAAATCAACTAATAATTTATATAAAAAATCATCTTAAAGAAGATTAAAAAGACTTCATTTCTTCTCAATCTTATTCATCATCTTTTTTTTTTGTTAATTTTCATTATCTATTTTTTTCTCCAATCCATCATAAAAAAAATTTAAAAACCCAAAATTTATAATTTTCAACAGCAAAATTCATAACCTAATGCGAATAGAGAAAAATAAATACCAGAAATCCACCATTTCAATAAGGAGAAAAAACTAGTTGATGTACAAAAATAGAAATCCATTTAAACTCATTGAACAAGAAAAATTATAACAAGTTTATTATGAAAACCTACTGTGATTCAAATAATTTTTTAGATTTTAGCTCAATTTTTTTTTCTAAGCTGAGATTTTTTTTTTTTTTTTTAAGTTTGTGATATGGTGCATCTTTATTAAAGAACCAAATAATGATTTTTATTTTTAATTTGATGAAGAGGAAGGAGGTTGCTGAAGATGATGGAAAAGTAATGGAGTCTTTTTAATTTTCTTTAAGATGAATTTCAGGGTGGACCAAAATATCGATGCCTAAGACAAAAACCTTATAAAGTTAATACTAAAATATTAGTAAAATTATATATATATATATATATTTTAATTTAGTTTATTCTATCATTTTAATATTTAAAACCATTTCTTAAACATTTGTAATTGATTTATTTTAATATTTTTTTTAACTGATAATAAAATGAATCCATTTATTATTTGTCGAGACAATATTTATTTTAGACAAGTAACTTTAGTTTTAAAAATAGCAAATCTATTAGTACCTCCAGTGTGTTTCCTTTGTTCTTCTCTCTCAGTGGCAATGTCAAAACTCATCTACTATGCCGGGATCAAAATCGTAAACAACATGGATGAAATTATGTTATGGTCCATTCATAAAGATAAGTAACAAATGAATGCGACTTTTCAATTTTTAACAATTGACGAAAAAGCTCTAACTTTTTTAATTTCAATTTTTTTTTTCAATTCTATTGTCATTTTAATATTTTGACAAACCAACTACATGTGTGAAAATAAAAGATTAAGTTATTTATATGTATTAACTTTTTCTAAATAAACAAAGTTAATAATATATTTGAGGATAAAAATCAATTTAAATGTATGACTTGAGTCACAAGTATCAATATTCTACATTTTTAGATACTAAAGCAGTGATTTAAAAAACTAGTCTTTGACATAGATTTGAATTTTCTCCCTTTAATTATGTGATTGACGACTTGTCATGCTCATGGTCCCCACATACACAACCATTAAGGGGAAGAAAACAAATGTTTCTGCAGTGCAGGCAGCACACACAACACAGTGGACCTTGCAAAGTTTTTAAATTTCAAATATATTACTAATTTTGTTTGACTATGTACTTCATCGAGTATAGAGATCAACCTTGATTTAATGCTATTATATATATTTCATGATTGAATTCGAACTTTGATTAACTTATAAGAGATTTCTACTATTTTATTTACGTAAAGAGATGATGTTTTTAAAAAAATAGGTTTAATTGCAGCTTTGATCCTTTTATTTTAGTTGAATGACGAAAGTAGTTTCTTTATTTTATTTCTCTTCAGTTTTGGTCATTCAAACATAATTTTGGTCCAAAATTTGATGAAATTTTATTTTATTTTTGTATTTATTTAACTCACATCATGCCTCAAAATCTCATTTGCAACAATTGTACTTAATATATGATCATAAATGATAAAAAATAAAATTTTATGAAATTTTAAACCAAAATTCTGTTTTAAGACCAAAACTAAGGAGAAACAAAATAGAATGACTAATTTTACAATTCAACTAAAATAGAGAGGTTAAAACTGCAATTAAAGACCATTCATACAAACAAGAAAAAACCATGGTGGGATTCATTAATTAATTAATCAAGGTCAATCCATAGTCCAACACAAATTAAGACATGGTAGCTAAGATGGAAAGGTGATTGTTCTCATATATTAGAGTTCGATTGAATATGATGTGCAATAATCAATCATACAAAGTTGTCATGATTTTATATTTAATTAATTTTAAATAATTTAAATTTTGAATTGATTATCCGTTAAGAGTTACCGGTATCCATCCACATTCATAAATACTTACGAATTTATTTAATAGAAAACATTCAATCAATTTATTTTGTGGAGTCAATGCTAAACAAATAAATTGTCATAGCAATTGATAAGAGAAAAATATAATATAAAAATCACATATTGATAATCAAAATGATTATTACATCAAAAATTACAATATGACTTATATAAATTGAGTAGCAATAACAAGTGTAACTAACTAATAAGAATAGTAACTATAACTTGTTTATCCAATATCACACAAGCTGAAATGTGTACAACACTTCCAGCTTGAAAAATTAAAAACGAAACGCATAAATACATAGGGTGAGAGAATATGAAGCGTCAGAAATATATTAACTAAAATATATGAAATTTCAAAAATATATTACTTAAAAGAATATAAAATATACTTAACCATTTATTTTCTTTATGAATAGAAGGAAAAATGTCATTTAAGTTAAAAAGAATTAGATTTGTTTAATCATCAATTATCTATAGATGCTAAAAAAAATTATTTCTCCATATCTTCATATTTCACTAAGAAGATTCAAAATCAAGAATGAAAAGATAATGAGAGGCATTAGAGTAACTAATGAAGATATGGTTGGAATCAAAAGAACCTATTAGCAAACAAAATAATCCATCAACTAATAAAATAGTTAGTTTCAAGACTACAAGTTTAGATAAGAAAATTGAAAGAGTCAAACATCCTTCAGTTAAGATTGCACCTCAAGCACAATTCAAATTATAAAATTTTGCAATAATTGGTCAAACAAATATATCTTCAAATCAAGATCTTTGTTCAACAAAAAAGAAGTTTGGCCGTGTCAAGAAAGTTTCAAATGAAGATCAATGACTAACAATCAAGGATCAAGATAAAACCAAGATCCAAAAGGTCCCATCATGAATCAAAGAAAATCACTCACTAGTTACATCGTCGATATTAGATCGGTTGTTATACCAAAGTAATAAGCAAGGCGGTGACAAATTTGTTATTATAATAAAGTTTGTTAGATATGTTCTAATTGAACTGTTCTAACAGTCACATTAAAAAAAAAACTACAAAAAAAAAATTGTAGTAAATTTGTTATTATAGTAAATTTTATTAGATATGTTCTAATTGAACTGATCTAACATACATATTAAAAATAAAAATAAAAACTGCACACAAAAAACACTATGCAAGAAAAAAAAAGACAGTAACAAATTTGTTATTATTACAAATTTTATTAGATCTGTTTTATTAAACCGATCTAACAAGCCTTTTATAAATAAAAAATCCTAAATTAACCAAAGAATAAGAAATCACGCGCGCGAACCCTTTCATTTTGCATCTTCATCCTTATCCTTCGTTCTTCATCATTTGTTCTGCAAACCCATAAATTAGTCACCCATGAATCCAAACCCATTTTTCATCATTCTACATTCGTTCTTCATCAAACTCAGCCACAAATTAAGCACATGCATCTTACTCGTGAAAACGTTACATCCTTCCACATTTAACCTTCATACTTTAGTGAAATTGTGAATCGTGAAAACGTGAATCAGCCTTCATCGTCGGCGACGAGTTGGTCCGGCGCAACATTTTTTTACTTCAGCACCGACGAAGAGTTTTCTTTGTCTTCCTCTTCCATCTATCAAGGAGCATTTCCGTCGAGAAGTGTCAATTTCTTTCACTATCGAGAATTGTTTGTTGCTTTCTCCAGTAATTTTCTAATAACTTTTGTTTGTTACTCAACAATCTAAAATTACTTCATTGTTAATTATTCTTATTATTAATCTTTAATTGATGGAGAAATTTGAAGGAGAAATTTCTACATAAGTGATGGTGAAATTTTGAGAAGTGATGATGCCTAAAAAACTACAAAAGTGATGGAGAAATTTGAGTAGCAATAGTTACCCCAATTTTCAATCATCCTTTAAAACTGCATGTTATGCGTTTGTGATATTGTCTCTGTTAATAATAAGTCTAATGCTATAATTTTTTAAACACATTTGTCAATTTGAGTTTGTGATTTGTGTTGGTTGTTGCTTAATGTGTTCATACTCTTATGTTTGAAACTGTAAAATATATCTACTATTATAATGTATTCGTGCAGATTGTTTAAATGGGTGGAGGAAATATTTTGTGCAAAACAGTTTAATATATATGTATGGTGATATAAGCTGTAACACCTAATATTTTGTGTAAAACCCTTCTCATAAATTTTAGACGGGAAAAGCATTTTCAAATAATCAATGTTTGGAGATGCACATTCGTATAATATTAAATTAATCTATGTCTTTTACTTAATGCTTTTAGGTGTGAAAAGTTATTTACCTGTTACAATGGGATGAGTTGAAGTCTTTTGAATTCATGCAAGTGCCTTTTCAATCGGCTGGTATATGATCCATTCCCTTGTCTAAAAAACTTGCTACTTCTGGCCATATCCTAGAATATATTCATTGCTTACTGTGAATCTATGTTTTTAACTACATTTCTGTTGTTTCTGAAGTTTTAAAAAACTTTAGAAAAATAACAATGCCACCAATTAAAATTACTGGGTTGAGTCGCAGACTAGGTCGCTCTCTTTAAGACGTTTTGAGGCACTGCCCAAATTGTGCAAGACAGACTATCAACCACGAAGTCCACATGATAAAACAGCCCAGATACTCTGTATCAGAGTTCTACTGCACTGTAGAAAACCGTTCTAGAATTACACCCTCTGTATGGCAGTAAGGCCACTCGTGAGAAATATAAGAAAAAAGTAAGAAGGGGGAGAAGTGAGAAAAGCCTCAGATACGAAGAGCTTTTGGTGTGCTTTTCCAACTAAGATGAACCCTCTATTTATAGAGGAGTTCTACAATTGGATCTGAGAAAGATGGGGGATCCATCAGGCACGAGTTCCATTATCTAACCACTAGAAGTGTGCTCCAAAATAGGAAAACGTGTTTGACCATGACTTCTTGACCGGGCAACAAATGACACGCAGGAAGACTAGGCATTAGGATTTTGATCGGGCAAAACAGAAGCACAGTCAAATTAGGGTTTTGACTGGGCAAATAACAGAAGAATAGTCTGTTTAGGATTTTGACTGGATAAGATTAATGATGTTGACTCGATTGAGGGCAGTTATGTAATTAACGCATCAACTTGTGACAGAACGCAAACATATAATTAATTAAAAAAAATAACTAATTTTCATATGTTTATAAAAAATTAATACACCACATAGCCGAGACGGACGGCGGAGGCGGCGCGCGCGTGTGGTGGTCCATTTGCTTGCGTTCTTCCTCCTTCACAAAATTAGGGTGTCCCTTAGGGCCCAACCCAAGTCCAATACAACCACCTTATAAATGCTACTAATGAGTGTATTCCCTCCTACGTGGGACTTCTCATTTTTTCCAATTCACAACATTAGTTCTTCATTAATTGTCATCATCAATTCCATTTAATTTCCATCATTTCCAACAATTTCTTTTTTATATCAATACTTAAATACTCTTAAGTTCTAACCAACATATTGCAAACAATATTAATCACATACTAATTAGTCTAACCACACTAATTAGTTTAATTAACAATTAATTCATCTAATTAGTCTAATTAACTAACATTGTATCTTATATACAACTTGTGTCATTTAGACCATCCAAATAAAGCAAGAATTATGTCAATATCATATTGGACTTGTCTAATTCTAGTTGCAAAATAAGAAATGGCAATGTCGTTGTTACTTGCTACCAAAAGTACTAAACTTTTGGACAAGATGAATTTTGTTCTTTCTTCTCCAAAATTTCCTTTTAGCTTTTCTATATATTCCTTGAATTGCTTCAGTTGATCAGATAATGGTATCACTGATTACGTTTTTAAAGTATAATAACAAAAGCACTAAGCAACTTAGAAAAGAAATATAACAATATGACTTGATAATGTTGTAAATTTTGAATATATTTTTAAAAGTTTTATACATATTGTATCCCAAACTATCAAGTGAAAAATATAGAAAGATAATTTTAGTAGAAAAATACTATATAGTTTTTTGGCATATTAATGTACGAGGTACCTATAAATGAAGCATGTACCTGTAATTGTGGAGTCAAAGGATCATATCCAGAGGCACCCAATGCAAAACTAACACCTGTAAGGAGATTATTTGATTGCAATTACTATATACACACTATGTAAGCCTTGCATTGTAAAAGCAAATACATAATAGATGTGAGAAGATAAATAACTCAATCTACACAAAGAAATGGAGGGTACTCAATCTACACAAAGAAATGGTAGGCGTAATACACGTATGGCAAAGTTGAAACGTAAATATATGATAGGTAATAAGCTATCGATTGATTTAGATCCATTAATTGGATTACCTTCAGGGATAAATAGGAAAAACTTTAAGGGTCATGTTGCTTTCCTTGCTCGAAGCTTTGTCAGTATTTTTGTGGATAATTGGGACGACGTAGATAGCGACTTGAAAAATCAGATATGGGAAGCTATTAAGGTACTTGTAGTTTTATGAATATTTTAGTATATATATGATTTTGTAAATATATTTTAATGCCATACACTAACTTCTCCATTGGTTTTGTAATGTAGGTGAAATGGGATGTTCCTGATTCTGATTTTTTGAAAAAGAAATGGATTTCATATGATGGTGAACGTTGGAGGGCATTTAAAACTAGTCTAGCATTTAGATATTTAAATGGTGGGAATTTGAGTCACAAGTCTCCTCTTGAGGCATATACTTATCTTGATAAGGACATATGGAAGGTGTTTATTCAGAAGCGGCATGATCCTTCCTTTGTGGTTAGCTAGATTTATAATTTAATTTCTTTTATTAATTTATTTCTAGTATTATATTTAATTGGTACATTACTTATAATAGGAGAAACGAAAGAAGGCACAAGTGATCCAATCTCATAATAAATATCCTCACCTAATTTAGATAACTTTGTTATTTCAATGTTTATAATTCAGATATTTGGAGAATCAAAACCATTCGAAGATGAAGAAATGATGAATGTCCGACAATGTTGTGCAAACTTGATTCTTGAACTAATAGAAAATGCTTGAAGCACTTGTATCATTTTAGTATCTTTAGACTGATAATAGAAGATAATATTTTTTTTTTAACTAGTGAATATTATGTAGCTCTATATTTGATAATTTAGATTTTGTAAAAGAATTATGACTCATTGTCATTGATTTTTAAATGTAAAGCTTCGTATGAAGTTTTGTGTTTTATGGTTGAATGAGAAATTCTAGTTAATAGTGTAATATGTGAAATTATGAATATGCATATGTAAGGGGTGAAAATTATGAATATGACTTGTTAGTTATTTAAATCGATTGACTCAATAAAATAAACAATTTTGAATATGACTTGTTATATTGGTTCAAATTTAACCGATATAATAAATCAATTTTAAAATTGACTTGTTATATTGGTTCAAATTTAATCGATCTAATAGATCAATTTTGAATTTGACTTGTTATATTGGTTCAAATTGAAGCAATCTAATAAATCATTTTTGAATTTGACTTGTTATATTGATTCAAATTCAACCGATCTAATAAATCATTTTTGAATGTGACTTGTTACATCTATTATTTTAGCTGATTTAATAATTAACTATTTATTACAATGCTTGATGTTAGATCCTACAAGGAACCGATCTAACAAGTATATAGAAACCGATCTAACAAGGTTTAATTGCACTAGTGACTTATGCAAAATCAAAAATCCAAAAAATGTGTGGAGAATGAAGTTCAATAACCAATGAGAAAAACATAAGGAGAAAATGACATTTCAAGAACTAAACAAAAGACCAAAATAAGGGTGGAGAATGAAGATGATGAGGTAATGACAAGTCAACAAAGTGCAACAAAGAAAATCAAAAGAATGCCCTTGTGGAAATGAACGTTAATTGAAGATTTTCTTATGGAAGATAATGAACTTGATGATGAAGAAGCGTTGCGCGTGCGCGCACGCACACATACATTAAGCTTTTTATCTTATCTTATATAAGTTTAATGTCAAAATAGGGACAACTAAGAAAAAAAAACAAGGGGATCAACTCAGTGCTTAAAAATACATGAAAAAATATTCGTATAAAAGTCATCTTAGACAATGATAGATAAGTGATAGGACCTAACGATAAAGTTGTAATGGACTTAGGTTGTTTCGTTGGCACTATCGTAATGAATTTAATTTTTTGTCCCTTGATTTATTATTCAAACTTTAAGAAAATGAACAAAAATCACGAGGAATGTATATGACCTTATATTTAGGTATAATAATTTAATTTTCATATTTTATTTGATCGTCAAATAGTTATCATGTGTTAATCACAATGATATTTTCAAAGTAAATTTATTATTTATGAGAAAAGAAAGAAAATTGTTTTTTCTTGAATAAATGATGCATGAAAATATTACAAATATTATATCAAGATGACACATTTTTGAAATACTCAACCTTAAAGAAAAAGTTATATGTAAATAACAAATTGTCCTAATAAGTTATTATTACTCTATTTTCAACCTTTTACCAATAAAGCGTGCAAAGAAGGAAAACGGAGAGGAACTCACCAAAGCTGAAATTCTTGTCATAACTCGTCAGCGAAGAAAAGGAAAAATTGATGAAGATACAAATAATGTCATTGTATGTTTTTCTTCTCATTATATACTTTTAATTTCTAAATTTTCATCTTTTAACATTGATTTTTTTTTCTATCAGGCTAAACTTCAATATTCAATTCAAAACTTTCGTGAGCTTCCTAACCAAGCCTTTCAATCATTGTTTGGTAAAGAAAAGTCCGATAGAGTTTGTTGTTATGGAAGAACAGCTACATCAATAATGTTAAAAAAATGAAGAGATTGCTAATATTAAGAAATATTATGAAGGTAAAATTAAGAGCATGAAGGAAAAGATAGAATAATATGAGTTATTTACAAAGAAAATGATGGGAGCATATGATGAACTTCTAAAATATGTGTTGAAGCAGCAAAACCTTAGTTTAAGTAAAAATGTTCTTGATAACATGATGAGACATGCTTTAGGCATTCCAAATAGTGCGACACTCCATTCTTGTATATCAATCCATGTTCTTATAAAAGTATAAGTATACTAGTTTGACTTATTTGACTATGAGATTAGATAATTTGATTTATTGCTATGATTAGATATCTTGTAGACTTATAACTTGTTGATATTTAGTACTTGCAATAGGTACTTGTGATTTTTTTTTTTTTTAATAAATATTCTTAACTATAATTGTATATTTTTCCTTTATTTATATTAATACAATTAATATAGTAAATTTTTATGTTAGACTTGAAGATCACCATCAAGATACATGAATCTAGTGGAATGAATTGAAGACTTTGTTGTTTTTTGGCAATATAAATTCTGATTGTTGCATTTTAGGAATAAAAAACTTGTTGATTTTTACAACTATAATAACAATTTATCTTATGATGTATTTTTTTTTTGGATGCAATAATATTTGTGTTACAATATTTTGATAAAACAATTGTTTTTCTTGGTAACATATACTTTAATTAAGACTTTATTATGTTTAACTCTTTTATGTTTTGTTCAATAATGATTATTTAATGTTTAAAAAAGGGCTACAAGTAATAGTGATTAATTATCAATGTTTGCCTAAAAGATGAGAGTGCAAAGTTGTGGCCTAAATCTATAAGCAACACATAGAAAAATATAAACTAACGAAGTATGCGATATTTGAATGTTTGTGGTCGAAAAGTATAGACAACACATAGCTAATACGGTTTAAAACATTTTCATCACCGTGACCCAGACAAATAGACATAAAAAAATTGTGGGTTAAATGTGTTACCAATGTTTTGATAACTTTGGTATAAAGTTATATGCAACACATATAAATCTATTGCCTTAAATCAGAAAATATTGTCTATGTTATAAATGTGTTGTCTGAAACAAAAATAATGTACACAAAACCTTGACCTAACTCTAGATGCAATATATATGAAATGTTGGCAAAATCAATTCATAAAATCGTGGTCTGAAATATTCAAAAAATTGTGACCTATTTGAGTGTTTGCGACAACGATTTTTTTTTTATAATTTATGGGCAAATACAAAAAAACCGTTGCCTTATAGAATATGTCATGAGCACTTACATCATATTTTGTAAATCATTGCAAAACCATTGTCTAATTTTTATGCCACAATTTATTTTATTCACGCTACACATTTTATTGTTGTCAAAACTCAAAAATATTATAGTTTACATTTTTTATTGTTGTCAGCACTCAAAAATATTATATTATGCGTTTTTTTCAAGTCTTTGTTGTTGGAGTATTCATAGTTGTTGCTGGACTATCCTTTCTATCTTCTTAATTGATTAAGAAGAAAAGTGGTGAATAAGAGAAAGATGAATCACAAAAATATATCTTGAATAAAAATTACATTAATAATGAAAATGAATATAATTAAAAGTCATTGACTACAGAAAAGTATAAAAATAAATGTAATATAAAATTACATTGATAATGAGACTGAAGATTAAATCCATAGTTACAATATAACTTATTATATAATCAAAATAAATGTAATATAAAATTACATTGATAATGAGACTGAAGATTAAATCCATAGTTACAATATAACTTATTATATAATCAGTAACTACAATTAATTATAAGTGTAACTAGTTAACACTTCATTTGATTTAAGTTAAGAGTTAAAGAATTTGATGACTCGTATTCAAAGTACATGAGAAAAAAAATATTAATATAATAATTAATTATTGATTTTGATTGTTTAAAAAAAGACAATAATAAGGGCAGTTAACTTATTTATCCCATAGTCTTTATACTGATTAATTATTTTTTACTCAATTGCTTCGAATTAATTAAGCCTGTTTGTTTATACGCATTTTGAACCCTCCAGAATCGATTCTGCAAGAAGCCCTCCATGGTTTGCTTTGAAAGTCAGTCTTCAAAACTCTGGAACAGACTTAATAGCAAGATCTGAAATTGGTGATTTTTTTTTATATTAATATGATATTATTTATGTATTTGAATTTATTTATTATTATGATCGAATATAATTTTTTTTTATAAATTAAATAATTTTTAATTTAATGTTTCATAGCTGTACTTTCATTTTATTTATTTATTTATTTTTTAAATAATCAATCTCGTATTCGTAGTAGTACATACGCATCATATATATCAAGTATAAGTCATTGAGGCCTTCAATTTTCTGAGTTTATTATATTATTAGTTGACAGCTTGACGCGTGTGATTTATTCTATGAATAATTTCAATGGGTTGGTTAAGTGGTACAAAATAAGGTTTTTATTGATTTATAAGATTTTCTATACTTTAGACTAATACTATTCTCCTCACCCTAAACTTTTTTGGTAAGAAAAAAATAATAATTATACAGTAATTCTATTAATAAAAACTGTAAAAATTAAATTCTGTCCAAAAATAAAGGAAGATAAGTCTAATAAAATAAATTAGATTATCGTGTAGTGAAGTATAGTTGAATGAGAATAGGTTAGGCCGTCTACCAGGAGTTTTTGTGATCTGGTGTATTTATGATTTGGTCTGACCTATTTAATAAAAATGCGAAATTCAAACTATTAGGTAATCACTCGGTATTCATTCCATATTTGTTTGAGAGGTAATAATTGGTGCATTTGTTTCAAGAAAAAATATATTCTTTTAAACCAAATATCATTTTTTAAGGTTTAAATGATATTTGTTTCAGATATTTTAAAAATCATTTTGTTAGAATTTTTTGTTTGTTTAATATACATGAATATGTAAAATATAAAATTTAAATATTTTAATAATAACATGGCTTTTAAATAGACTTTCACGTTATACTAGACTTTTAAAAAAGTCATATGATAGGCCGTAAGTCAGACTTAGGCCTAAAAAATTAATCATAGACCAAACTCAAATATTTCAAAGTCTGACCTGATCTATTCTTACGCCTAATCTCTGTCGAAAAAATATATCTATATTTAGTATTCGACGCATTTAAAATTATCTCAACAAAAAATAATCTATAAATAAAATATTTAAATATTTTCTTCGTCTCACATTAAATGTTTTATTTATAATTCTTCTTCATTTTAAATTATTTGTTATTTTATAATTATCAACATAATATTAATTATAATTTTTTTCTCATTAATATATCTTAATTTATTATATTTCAACTCATCAACATTTTTATAAATTATAATTAATAAAGATATTTGACTAAATAAAATTCATCTTAATTATTAAAATTAATATAATTAATTATTTTATTAAGAATTGTGTACAACATAAATATACATTTAAAATGAGGCAAACAATAATAAATTATTAATACAAAAAAAGTCAAATGAAAATAATTACCTACACGTGTCGTCTGTACATCATAGTCGACATTTTGTTAAGTAGCACTTACTCTGGACTAAGCAAAATAATTATATAAAATGAATATCATTTATAATATTTAATACAATTTTAATTATTATTTTTAATAATTGTTATATAAATAATGTTTAAAGTATTATCATATTTTATATTAATAAAAGATAAAAATCTATCAATTATTAAGACGAACATTTAATAAAAGGTATTATCTCTTTAGTCTAATTATTGTATTTTTTTTAATATTTATAAAAAATTTAATAACACTATACTGATTGGATAACATAGTAAAATGCTATTGTAACACGTGGTAGCTAGGTAACCAACCAATTATTATAGTTGAATCTTAATTATCACTCGTTGAACTTTTTATATGCATGGCATGGCATTACATTGCGCATATATTTCAAACTTCCAACAACACCAACTAATGGAATTCAATTCATCCCTAATTATTCTCATCCAAAATTCAACGCACAATTTAGAAACCAAACAACATAGTACAATCAAACAAGTATTAAGAAGATTCCATCCCTACTAGAAATATTTTCTCCTCTCCACCACCATATTAACCATTAACATATTTGCCTCTAAAAAAACACAATATATACATACATATACTTATATTTATCTCTCTCTCTCTCTATATATATATATATATACACACACTCCTTCACGCAATATTCTTTTCTTCCATGCCTGCCAGAGCCTAACATATGTTTCCTTAGTAAATGCAAAGATGAAGGTTGTCCCTTTACGTACCTAGACTTATATTCATAGGATCAAGGTTCATGAATATATATATATACGTTGTTAGTGTCAAAAAGCTTTTCTAAAGTTATTAATACAATCTACAAAACTTTTTACTTTTATGTGTAACGTTTAAAAAACGTGTCACAAACCAATTCTTTTTTATTTTTCTCACTCTTTGAATTATTAATAAAAAGTCTCGTGTTTACATACTAGTCAAATAAATAAATATATTTAATTTCTATAAATAATTAATCATATATCGCCATTTTATAAGCCATACAAAAAAGTTTTAACAAACAATATTATTGAAAAGTAAAAGGAAATATTTATTATCATCACGAAAGTTATTTACACGACACAGTTTCTTTGATTTTTATTGGCCACTTTTCTATAATTTATGTCAAAAGGGTGATTAACCATTTTATATTTTCTTAAAATATTGACAAGTGTATATTCATAATACTCATGAACAAAACTTCCCATGATATATAGCATTCCTCATAATAAAAATCAATTTTTGAATAAAATCGACCCATGTAAATTTAAAAAGTATAAACTTTTGCAAATTTGTTTAACATAAGTCTGTTTGTATTTTATCACTCAGCATACCTTATAATATGTATAATTTTTTTTTTAATTATCGTATCTAATAAAAACAGCTTACGGTTTAAACAAAGGCACTTTATATAAATTTTATTTGGTAATTATAAAAATAATTATATGTAATACATAAAATACTATAAACACTACTTCAATTAGCATTTTGACCAAGTCTTTCAGCTTATATTTACTTACAATATATATAAGATAGTTTAAACTTCTTATCTTGAGTAAAAAAAAAAAAAAAACTCTTGATCAAACACATCCATATTTTATTGAAATTGATGAGTCACACTACACTAACACCCTCAAATAATAGCAACACAATTTTCAAATGTTTAATTAGCTCCTAAAAATATGGATGACGTGTAATATATATAATAATTTTTTAACCAAAACCTCATTTTTATAACCGAAAATAAATAGAAACAAGAGGTAGCAAATAGCAAATAGCAAACCAATGAATTTTTAGAAATCTGATAGTAATTAATAGTACTCTTGTTTACTTCAAATGTTCAAACAAGGTTTGATGTTTATATCAAACATCAACACTTAACTAGTTAATCTTTCTGGATAGAAAAAGGAACCATATGAATGCTTGTCATAAATCCAGCAAGAAATACATACATAATATATTGATCAGAGTCAAAATACACTAAATAATAAAAAACATAATTGCCTCCGGTGGAAGCTGCGCAACAGCTACCACATAACCGTTCGATTTCTCCGCATTTCTTTCGTCATGGCCCTCTCTTACGCCGCTTTGGCTCCACCTGCAATATTCAAGAGTTGTTCATATTCACCATGTTTACATTGAAACGACCCTCTATAGTAACCAAACCAGAATGTAACCATAATGAAAAATTTAGCCACACCGAGTTCTAACACATTAGCAAATTGGACGTCGCCAGAAATTTACAAAACATATATATATATATATATATATATATATATATAGGGAGAGAGAGATTAATGGGCATACACTAATAGTGTAAAACAATTTTATACTATTATCCAATGAAAAACCACCATTTTGACATGTCTCACCACCAATTTAAAATACCCTAACATAAGTGTTGTGATTTGGTGAAATATAGGATTCTCATTGGATGTCAGTGTAAAGTTAATTTACACTGACAATGCATCTCCTATTTTTTCATATATATATATATCTACAACATACAAAATAAAGAGATTGATCCACTCTCAAAATAAGATCGGTTCGAAGAGATTATGTCCACTAAGTAAGAAAACTTAACTAAAATCTCTTTATTCCCCCCAAAATGAACAATTTCACAAGAAAATAGAGACAACTATTTCAACAAACACACATCAAATGTTTAATTCATAACCCTCATTTAGCTTAAAATTGTTAGAATTCAATTACATAATTAGCTGTGTAAAACACATTCAAAACAAGAACAACTATGAATCGATCCGCTGTATAGTTTCCAATTTAGGATTTGGCATATAGAAAGTACACATATTTAGTGAAATACCACTTGGACAAGGTGGATATGTTCACATTAAGCACAAGAATTATCAAGAGATAACACAAAAAATAACATTTTATGCCACAAACAATAAATTCTGCTATCAACACATTCACTAAATTAAAATAAATGGTAAGCCAACAAGATAACAAATAACACGAAGATAACAAAACCACATTTAAAATTTCAAAGGCTCTATGCCATAAAATCTATAATAGACTTTTTTATTCATTGAGTCTTTAATTAATTACACATTGCAACATAGGTTAAAAACCTGTCTAAATGCTTTCCTACTAAAAACAAAGAAAAACTGATAAAGCTAACCATGGAACCAAGAATGAAGACACACATATCAATCAAATTCTGATTAGAATGTATGAAACAGTTTGCAACTTGAACTAGGAAGGGAATAGGAGAGAATGAGGAGTAATACCGTTTTTACTTTTTAGATGAGTCAATGATAAGGTTGTAAGGTTAGAAAAATCGTCCATGCTAACTAACTTAAAAACTAGTCTTTTATTATTTAGAACTGGATGCATGTAGTTATCTGATTTATCTCACCTTGCCATCAGATCCGGGCGATACAGGAAATGCTGTCTGAGGTTTCTTCAAATCATCGTCAGATGAACATTCAGAACATACAAAATGCTCTAATTTCTTCGCTTCTTCAATAGTCATGCCCACACAAGCAGGATGGTACCTACAACAAACCTACAAAAAATGAAGTGTGTATCTTACATATAATCTAGAGGGATATAAACAGGTTCATAAAACCAATACAGCAAAACTTCCCCAATATTCCATATATAATCTATGGCAATGAATTAAATCATGTTGCCAAATAAGGGCAAAGAGAATTAATGAAAAAAAAAACCTGCATAATTCAAATAATATGGACACATCAGCAGTTACAAACTATGAAAAAACATCTGGACAGAGTTCCAATAACAGAGAGTTTATCAAAACAATTGAACTTAATAAATAAATCTTCCTAGGGGGAAGTGTTTGTACAATCTTCATCATTATTCTTTGTGTTAAACCTGGTTCAGCAGATGCTGGAATATCCATAAAAGTTCATTCATCAAAGCAAGTAGATCATCAAAAACTAAAATTAGAGATAATGAAAAAACTAAAAACCACTCACAAACTAAATAAAAATAATGTAAAGCAGAATACACTGATTTTACCAATCCTTGCACCCTTCACACTGCACCATTAAGTCATCCGGGTTATAAGGCATCTCACATTTGCAGTATCTACAAAGACACAACCAAATCAACACATTTTATTTTATATAAAAAAAAAGATATATCATCAAATCAAATACTAAAAAAATTCAATTAGAAAAACAACATAAACTCACACAGCGACACGGTCGGGGGTGAAAGCCCCGGTAGCAGCTTTATACTCAAACCTACAATAGTAATCTTCAGAACCTACATTCTCAAGCTTAGTATAGTTCTTGAAAGAGTGAACAATACACTTCCCTTCAATAGTGTGAGCACTTTGAACATCATAATGGTCAGATAAAAAAAGCTCCTTTGCTCCATGAAACTGTCTTCTTCCACCAATAGATTCTTCAGGTCTATAATACCATCTCACACGAACCCTCACATTGTTCCTA
Source organism: Cicer judaicum (assembly GCA_037974835.1). Lineage (NCBI taxonomy): Eukaryota > Viridiplantae > Streptophyta > Magnoliopsida > Fabales > Fabaceae > Cicer > Cicer judaicum. The sequence goes on along the minus strand of JBBPBS010001143.1, from coordinate 8,451,943 downwards.
TTATCTTGCTCGATCTTCTCCACACGTGCTACATATGGTGGTTTACTCGTGTCAGAAGGACGCATCAAAACACAGTCACCAGCTACAACAAAAACAACAACAAAAAACCCAAAATTAAAAACCAAAACTTTCTTTAACTGGGTATGAAGGTGTTTCTTTAAGTGGGTATGTTCGAGAAGAAAAGGGTATTTTAGGGATTATTATTATTACCTCTAACGATCTTGTTTGTGCCTCTGATGGTGTATGAGTCTAAGTCTTTTTTTCCTGGTCTCGTTTTCGCCATGCGTGAGTGAATTTCTTAGAACACTATTTTCGATAAAGAGTTGAAGCTTTGAAAATGATTGATTTATTTTTTTGAGCCCTAAGATTTTGGTTTTTTGGGGTTAAGAAGAACAGAGGAACCCTAAGGTTTTATTATTTCATAAACTTCTTTTTTGAGAGAAGAAGAAAGGGTTGAAGAGAGTGTGTGAGTGTGACGATTCTTTTGCCTGTGAATTTTATTTATTGTTATGAGTTATTATGTGTCATTTAGTTCATTGTTTAACTGTTGGGTAATAATCATTAATGTAATTTGGTGTTTTGCATTTTGATTACCTAACTATATATTGGCACATTGTCATTCATATTTTGATCTATAGACTTTGACTTGACCAAAATTTTATGTTTATTCATCTTTTCTGTCTTGTAGCAATGTGTTTCCATTTCCACACACTAACAAGTTTAGAAACTTAAGTCATTCTATTTTATTAGTCAAAATACAATTTGTACAAAATTTCTATGGAGTTGTGCACTTAACAAAATTTTAATTGGTCGAAATTTAAGTTTTATAGAGAATAACACACTTTCGTGTCCACGTCAAAATAGAGGTACGGCGAATTGCATCTCAAAATTTTATACACATTGTTTTCCACTTCAATTAATTGAATGATTTTATAAGATATTTGAATTGAAGTAACATGAACGTTGTCCATGACGTTAATGTGAAAAGTCAACGTCATCTTATCATTTATATGAAAGAAAAGCCATAACAAGATTTTCGTAGAAAATAAATCAAACCAATGAACATAGATACGTAGTTTAATTTACATTAGACTTAGGTCAAATACTTTTTTTAAAAGTATATTTAGCTGAAAATATCAAAATATATGTTAATGATAAAACCTTTCAGGTTTACCACACCGACATAATTAATTAAATATAAATACAAATTTTATTATTATTGTTATTATTATATTAAGTATTGTACTTTGTATTAAATCGTAAGTTCGCTAAGTTTTTTGAACTTTAACTTTTGTTATAATTATAGGCATTATTATTGTTCTAGAGTGAATTTCGACCAAATGACCCTTTTCAAGATCTTTGCATATGCATAATTCTATGCAGACATATCAAAACAAACACAACCACAGGAGACTTGGATCCTCGTTAAACAGTGATATTTAAATCTCATTGCACATGTTGTCATGGCATAATTGCCTCAATAGTTATCCCTTTCAAGGGGTCATACTCTAATAGCGTTGTTCTACTTATAAGTAAGGTATACATTCATTTCTACCTTTCATTTTCTCCGAATCTCATTAACTTGGATGTCAAAGTGCTTGCAATGACACTCTACCAAAGGTCGTTTCGTCGCGATCCACTGTTTGTTGTCAACGTTAACCATCTTTGACCAATTCTATATATCTGTTTTGGATAATTAAAATAGAATTGAAATACAATCTCATATAATATAATATAAAATGTCATATGTATCAAAATAGTATAATTAGACTTTGAAAAATGTCAAACCTTTAAAGTAAACTTATGACAAGTAATAAATCATACTTAGGTCTTGTGAAGTCTAGTATAACATAACATATTTTCACCCCTATTTCCACGTAAAAAAAATACCTTTACTAGGACTTCAATTGTAAGTGAAAATAATATGCATCTATTAGATTCAAATATAGGTAAATATAGATTACTCTATTCACATTTAATTTCATTGTTCCAAAAATACCGTTAATTAATTAACTCATTAATATTGTGATGAGATTATTAGTTTGTTTAGCTGTAAACAACCTCATTCTATTGCTAAAGTGAATATCATTACAAATAAGTTGAGCAAACAATATAAGGATATTTCCCATCTAAATTATATAGTTAGATCTAATGGTTATGTCTCCTACAACATAATCAATATTAACACAAATAATGCAAACATTAAAGGAGCACCAATCCAAATCTACCTATAAATTCCAAACCTATCAATTTTTTGGGTACAATAATGACAAAGGAGTTGTGAAATTCCACACTCTTTACTCCTATCTAATTATAAATAATTTATTTTACTTCATCACACACAATTCAACTATCTAAATTAATCCATCGTTTGAAAGTCAACCTATTCTTAGATATGATGCATATATCAGTTTCATCCACAAGAAGATATAGATGCAGTGTGTTATCCAAACAATCCAACTTATATTTTTTTTAATGAAACATCTCTACTGCAAACCTAACTCAATCCGAATATAAAAACTTACCACACGGAAAAAAATCCATAGGAACACCAAAAACAAGATATTCCTCAACAAAGGGAGGAGAAAGCCTCTATGTGGAGGGGCTAAACCAAAAAAATCAAATGTTCTTAATTATTTTCATAAATAAGTGTAAAAATGGTTATTCTCTTAAATGTACTTAATAATTTCCTTATATCACTTGAGGGACTTTGTTGTCTATTGTAGTCTTATCCAACTCAATAGATAATACTTGATTAAAAAACAAAACAAATGAAGATCATCCAACTCAATGGATAATACTTGATTAAAAAACAAAACAAATGAAGATCAAATAAAAAGTGATGTTGTAGTTAATATGTAGGCAATTGTATTTGTTTGTCTTAGGATGCCTATGATGCATATATTGCTTTTGTTAAGTTGATTTTGTTCTCCGTCTCTTTTAGAGGATTTTGAGGAAAGAAAAAAGGATCTTCAATATAGCTAAAATAATCATTTAAAATCTCTCACCTCCTCTTTAACTAAATACAAAATCATTAAAAATAATTCATATCTCCTTTCCTTTCTTCCCCTCCATTAAAAATTTCTCTCCAGATAAATCAAACACACCTAACAAAAGTTAATTATAAGTAGGAAATTCAAATAAAAAGCGCCTATGAAACATCTGGTTCACTGGGCCTCTTAGTGGAGTAATTTCAATCAAAAAATAAATTAGCTAGTGGGAAAAACGTTGTCATCTCATTTATTTCATAAACGGTTACTTGAATTAATCTCTTGATGCATGTTTTCTCAATTAATTAGTTAGTGAAAATAGAAAAGGAGAAATCCAAATTATAATGTAGGGCATTGAATTTTGATTGATACATAAAGAATAATTATGGTTATTAATTAATTAATTTATTTATTTTTCTCTTACTCTTTCATATAATTTAAGAATAATGAAGCTCGTAGATGTAAGACTCTACCTCATTGTTTTACAACTTTTTCTGAAAATGATTCTTTTTTATAGTATTATATTTTTTTATTATAATTTTTTTAAAAATGAAATAAATTCAAATAAAAATTAACTTAAATAATTTATTATAAAATATTATTATAAGTGTTTTATTTACTTATTATAATTTTTTTAAATAATGAAATTTCAAAAATGATTAAAATAAAAAGTTATTTTGAACTGAAAAAAAAAAATCTATTTTTAGAAGCTCTTCGTAATCAATTTTGAGAGATACATATTTTTAAAAATGTGATTTTTATTTGGATAAAATTTATAATAATTAATAGACTTAATTGCAGTTTTATTCTATCTATTTTGACAGATTTACGAAATTGATCTCCTTATTTTAAAAGTCGATCATTTTGATCACTTTATGATTTTTTTAACTAAAAGATAATGACGTGATACGACGATATAGAATGATTAACAATCATGAATTGAAATAACACGTTGTAAAAACTTAGATTTCAACTTCAAAATTTTTTCATATTTTAAATTTAACTAAAGACATATGAATAATTAATGTATCAAAATTATTCTATATTATATAATTGTATCTTATGTCACTAAAAATATATCAAATCTAAATTTTTTAGTTAAAAAATCCGAGGATTAAAATAGAGGACCAATTATGTGAATTGGTAATAATAGAGAGACAAACAATTAAGCATAATTAATATGTAAGTTATTGAAAGTCAAAATTACTTTTTTTTTTAATTTGTAACAAATGAATTTAAAATAATTTATACTTTTTTTAACTAAATTTTCGTAAAAATTGTTTTCCCTACTCCTTATAAATATATCATATTTTGTTTTTAGTATTCTTAATTTTTTTTCAAACAATACTCCTTCAAATATTTTATGTCAACAATTGTTTTTAAATTAAATCATATCTATATTCTAAATTTTTTTAGAATTTAAAAATTCATATTTAATTTGTTAAAAATCTAAAATAAAATTTTGAAATAACTAAAAATAAAATATATTATATTTATATAGAGAAAATTTATTTAACTTTTAAAATATAAAATTAAAACCACTTTTAAAAAATCATAAAAAAAAAGTGCCCTAGTGTTTGAAAACTCCATTTTTCATCATCTACAAGCAACACATTGTTGTGGGGTAACATCATAAACCCAGGTTTGAAATCTTATCTCGCAGAGTGGAGTGGGTAACAACAAGCACCAAGTTAAGGGGTGTTGTTCTATTCTCAAATGCAATAGCATAGAGAAACGTAGAGTACCTATATATGATAGAGGTGTTGTGTGATATATTTTAACATATATGTGTGGCTAGTGCCCAATACTTCTATTCATTCATTGCAAGCCAAAGACAAATTATATTGACCAAATGATTAATTCATAAACTTTCAAGCTTATGTGATCTATAATCTTTTTGAAATTGAAAGAACTATAAAATCATATTCAAACCTAATATGCTAGTGTCCATCTATAAAATTGTTTGAAATCGAACACACATTACATTAAGCTTATCAAATCCAATGTTAAGTGCCTATGCAAGGGACTTAAACCCAACATCACACACCAAATCAATTGAGCTTCCTCCCTTCCTAATTATAATTATAAGCAATTGAGGTTATCTTTCACATCTATTAAGAAAATTATGATTATCCAAATGAATGGATTGTCATTCTATATGCATACCATGAACAACACACATATTTTGATTGATGGAAGATATAAAAATTGTAACAAAAATGGAGAAGATAAAAGTAGAATGACTCACACTCTTACTTCTATGGAGAAGAAGAAATGATAGGCTAAGTAAATAATGCCATAAAGAAATATGATATTTTTGATAAGATCAAAAGGATGGTTTGAGAACCAAAAAGAGACATACTCTCACAAATACACAAAGTGTAATTTTTCAATAAAATTATTATCTCTTTTATTATGCAATTTGTCCTTATATATAGAAAATACTTGTTTTGACCGACTACAAATAAGACAAAAGTGACGCTACACTAACATCAATTCCTCATAGTTGTACTTATTGCCTTGTGTAGTGGCTGCACTAATTACATTGTATAGAATTAATGAAAATGTGGTTATAATAGTAATACAAAAAACTCAAAAGTCACATTCAACAAAACAAATTAAGAGTCACATTCAACAAGACAAATCAAAAGTCACATTTTTTACACTGATAAATTGTTTCTACACCCCTTTTTGAGTTGTGTATACTCATTACTCCTGAATCAACCTATTATTTATTTTAATTTAAATTTACACTCGTCCTAATCATGTCATCACCTTTTAGGCCATTTTTCATCATGAAAGTAGCTGAATTTGCTCTTGACTCTAAAAGGTAAATTGTAAATAATTCTCTAAATTTTTCAACGAATAAAAGATTACGTCAATAAGATTTCTAGAACTCCAAATATAACTAACAAAAAGAATTATCGCCTACGAAAATGATATTTTCAATGATTCTTTTTATTATTGAATAAATTCTTCTAGTAAAGAGAGAACATCACGAGACCTCGTCAAAAAAGTTAATAGTATTCCTATATTACCATTTATCTATAAATGTATTCAATATTGACTTTTCCCTTAATCTTTCAAAACAAAATGATAATATTAACAAGAAATATATTTAACTACAAAATAAATAATAAATACATCTAATAATTTATAAAATAGATTATAATTAGAGACTGATATGAATATTGTGATGTCCAACTCCTTAAGTTTTCATATTTCATTGATGGTCTATTATTCCTATGACCAAATACATCCATTAGTTTTGCTCTTTATTTCATATATTAGTGGCTCATTATATTAGTGCCTTGATATTTTTGTAAATTACAATATATAAGGCCTAGAAATATGAGTCATGTGGCATTGTAAAAATGAAACTTTGAAGATCATTGATACTTTCTTGTTATCTTCTTCTCTCTTTTTTCCCTTCATCTCAACTATTCAATATATTAGTTTGTATACTTTTGATTAATTTTATAACAGACAATATTCTCAAAATGAGACTTATAAGTTAGGAAGGGAGTACATAGCTTGAAGAGCTATGCACACAACGGGCGAGAGGCCTCACCTATAAATGGTTGCCCATTGGAAATTCCAATCATTAACAAAATGTAAAAACACACATAATTAAACCAAAATGAGGGCAATGGGAGAACATCAACAGCAAAAAATGTTATTTTCATAGGCATAAAACAACGGGTCATGCTCTACCAGATTGCTTTTTGTTTCGTAGCAAACTAGCAAAACATTAGTGCATTTGTATAAATTATGAATGGTTGGTTACTGTATTAAGATAAATATTATAATATTAAAATATTTGAAAATTTATTATTCAGAATCCGTCTGATGCACAAATAAGATAATATTTAGATAATAATATGATAAAATATAAACAAGATAATAACAAATTATATAATATTATTTTATTATATCATATTATTGATAGATGTGATAATAACATGATATGATAATATATATATATATATATATATATATATATTTAAATGACAAAATTACTGATATAAGACACTTATATTTTTTTCTAAATTAATTTGTAGTTTAATTTTATAAATAAACAAAAATATTTTAAATAAATAAATAATTTTAAAAAAATTATAAGTTGACTTTACTAAATAAAAAATTTCAATTAAAACAAATCACAACTAACTAAATGATTCTATTATATATGTTAGATAAGTTAAATAAAGATATAGTTAATATTATATATATTCCAAACTACCCTTACAAAAAATTATATTTAATTTTACAATTTTTAAATATTAAATAGAATACATGCAATATAACTTAATATAGATAATATTTGCTTTTCTACGGTGCATAAGGAAAATAGTGTTGCACCATTTACAAGTCTTATTATCCACTCTTATATCAATAAGTTCAACTATATATCTCATCACTTGTAACACTTATTAATTCAATTATATAAACAAATTTGTGCATAGTAGAACATATACTTCACTTATTCATCAGATATATAGAGTTAGCCTATAATTTTCTCAAAATACCTAAGTTGTGCTTAGAGAGGAAATGTTGGTTCTTACAAAAATAAAATAAAAATGAGAGGATGTTTCTATTGGTGGGTAATAATGGGAATTGAAAAACTTATTATTGATAGAATTTTACAATATATATATATATATAAATACTTTATTTGTATTAGTGATTTGCAATTGATAATTAAATGGAATTGAGAGAATTTGCTGCATATATATAGTTGACAATCCAAAAAGAAAGATATCTTATTTGGTTTGTTACCAAGCTACAAAAGATTAGTGACAATAATAAGAGGAGATAGAAGGAAAAGAAAAGAAAGAATTAGGGGGGATTACACAATAAAAATAAAAAGAGATATATATGGGTTGAATTGAGTCAATTTTTTTTTATCAAAACATACCTGACTCTTGATGGGTTGGATTGAGAAGCTTTTTTTTTAAAATCAAAACATATATGACTTGATCAATTTTTTATTGGGTTTGGTTGAGTTTTCAATCCATGTTTATACATCAAACTCGAACCAAACCAAATCGATTATGAACGAATTGGATTTATAGGTCATAAAGAAAAAAAAAATTATTTTAAAAGAAACTCAATTAAATTTAAATACTTTAACATCTTAAAAATAAAAAAGATCTATTATAATATATCATTCAATACTTAAAATACATATAAAAATACAACAAAACAGTTAAATCAATTAAATTAACAACAAATCATTATGTAAAATACAACAATTAAATTATAATTATATGCCAATACTAAAAATATATGTCACCTCAATGGGTTGAGACTGCGAGCTAATATGTTCAAAATATTAAAATCGTTACCCAAACCAAACATCATTAGGTTTAAATCTGCTATTCAAACCAAACGTGTATATCTTTGCATATTTACTTGTACTCAAGAATACCACCGGTGCTCCCCATATATCATGAAGTGAAAAGAAAATACATAACAACAAGGTAGAACTAAGAGGAGAGAATTGGATAGTACTTGGAGTTGAAGTAAAATGTCTCCAGCTTTTGAACAAATGTTCATCCTTCTTTAGGGTTCTCATCCTTCTCCATTAATTTGATCATTTTTGCTTTGATTTTCTCTATAATAATGAGTAATTAAATTCTCTTCTATGATTTTTTGTGAATCTTGTAATTGAGATACATTTTACTATGTTTTAGTTATATATTCTAGTTTTATTTTGATTACTTTTTATTGTTCAATTAAATTTTGTTATTGCTCTAATCATGTGTTAAGATTGATCATCTTTTGTATATTTTTAATCAATTAATTGTTAGTAATCATACTACAATTAATTAGTAGACCTATAAAATAATTAAAATTATAAGTTATTGCATGATTAAACCTAATTTTATTCTTCTAATCACTTAACCTTATTATACTCTTCGATTTTCTTAAATTTAAACTTTTTACATTATCAAACAATTAATTCAAAAAAAAATATTAATTGCGAATGACCAAACGAGTTAATAGTTTTAATAAATGAATTGATAATTGAATCAAATGAAAGAAATTCAAATAAAATTAAAAGCATGGGAAATATTAGTGAAATTATAATCATATATTTCTCTTCACATATTTGCATTTTTATTCTTCTTCTTAATTATTTGTTATTGCTTGTTTAGTTATGTAACCATAATTTAGTTATCGTAATCAATTCAATCATTATTGTTTATCTAAATAATAAAAAAAAATTAGTTTAATATTTATTAATTAATCTTTATAAATACGACAACCTTATATAGTACTATACAAGGAGTGCATTTATTATACATGTGTTTATAATGTCATTGGAGTTGATGTGTCATGATAGAATTTATAAATAACCATGCCCCATATTTTTGGTTTGTCTTATTCTAATTAGATCAGAAGAGAAGAGGACAAAATTGTGAACACAGAAAGAGACACTTGATTTGAGATCCAACAAATGGTATTTTCACAATAATTAACTCACTGCGTTATTTATTTTTAAATTATCAAAATTGAATTTATAGTAAATATACTAAAACCAAATGTTTTATTAAAATGCTCAAAAATGTATTTTCATAAAAATGTATATAAATATTCATATATTTTGTGTTACAATATTATTATTCATATACAATTGATTTTTTCAAAATTTGAAGTTAATTACTATTATGTTTTTCAAATCCAAAGTAAACTGATGGTAGAATAATGCACAGCGACAAATAGGTGATTGAGACACTCCTCTATGGAGAACTGCTCTTAAGATAGGGTAGGATATATTTTCAAAATGAGAGGCTCAAATTCTAAGGGAGGATATACTCTCATCTATTTCTCTATTATGGTGATTAACTCTTGGTACATGCATTATCAAACTTGGATTCTATGTAGTTAGAGAATAATAGACTCACAAAGTAAAATAAACCTGTATTATAGAAATTTAATCCAACAACTCTTGAACTAAGATTTTGAGATCTAAATCTTTAATTTTTTTTTTCCATGAGACCAATCTTGAATATAATATAGGACAATTTTTTGTTGATTGAAATACATGACACTCAACTCCAATAGTACTTTGGTCTAATATATAGTTAAAGAGTTGTCTTATTTAAATTAAAAAAATCGATACCCTATTTCAACATCATACGTTAATAATTGTAGACATTGGATTCAAGGTGAGAGAAAAACCACTAGAGAAAATGTAATATAAAAACCAAAAACAAGATATTAAATGTCTAATTTTGTGTCAAAACATTATTTTTTATATTTAAAACTTCAAAATATTTAATACACTTTAAATTGGAGTACATTTTCATAAAATTTAAGTGGCATTTACATGTTTTTAAAAGAAACACGTGAAAATTGTGTATTCAATGACGTGGCTGCAATATCTCTTTCTCTCAAACTATTGCATTAATTATCATTGTCTTGAAGTAATAATTTAAAAAAAAAAAGAGTATTTTAAGATATGAATCTTTAATTATAAGTAGTTTTAGATTTGACAACAGTGCAATTAATTAATCATTTAGTCAGTAGTCAACAATGTACTTCTCTAATCTTAAGTATTTTCTCGCCCTGTCCCTTTGTTTTGTATAATCAATTATGGGGTGTTTCACACATATTGTAATTAATTTTTATATTTTTTGTGCAGTTATTACTAAATTATCTATTGTATATAAATATATTTAATATTAATTTTTAATATTTTAAGATAAATTAGTATTTTTAATAGGAGTAGATTTCGAAAAAGAATTATAACTACATTTAATATATACTATTAATTTATAATATATGAGTAATATTATTAAAACATAAAAATTGACACAAATATAATATTATATAAAATACAATGAGATCATATTTTGATTTTGATAAAATGTCAAAGTACATATAATATTTATATTTCATTTTATATCAAACTTTGTATTATAATAACATATTACTTATGATAAACGAGTCCTAGATAATTTATATGGTTCTTAATTTTAAGCATTAATTAATGTTCTGACAAAAAAAAGATATAGACATGAGAGAGGAACTTCAACAACCACACTTGCTATTATTTGTGTTTTTCAGTTAAGCATAGATAAAATAAAATGAGAAAGATTGCAAAAGCACCATGCTTGATTCTCTTTCTTTATGTAGTAGCACTTCATGTTCAATGCCGTTCTCTTCACACAAAATTAATTTCTAATGGAGTTGATGATGTTCAATTAGAAGAAGATTCTAATGAAAAAGGGGTTATTGAATTTGAATCATCTGATTCAGGGGAGTATTGTAAGCAAATGTATGGTTTCTTACCATGTTCTAATAATATATTTGGTCACCTATTTCTTATTTTGGTTTATGAGTACTTGTTGTTCCATGGAGAATCATATTTGGCTGCTGGAGGTGAACAAATCTTTAAGATTCTTGGTCCTGGTGTCTTTGGTGCTAGTGCTTTTGATATTCTTGGTGCCCTTCCTGAGTCATTAATTCTTGTTGGTATGTTTTTATATACTTTAAATTAAATAAATAAATATCTTTAGTTACTTCCTATACTTTCAAAGCTTTTTTTTTTTTTTTTTTTT
>JBBPBS010001143.1:8427443-8440253 GCA_037974835.1 Cicer judaicum | reverse complement strand
ATGTATTTGATAAAAAAAAATTTGGTACAAAATGTATTTGGTTGAGATATATAGTTATCTGGATTATCTTCATACCACTTTCTATTTACATACTCTGTTCTAATTATGTATTTTTTGTTTTATATAGACCTTTTTTTTAATTTTTTTTCTTCATATGTACACAGTTACACCATACATAAATATATAGGTTTAAATATATTTTTATTTATATGTTTCCTTGTAATTTAGTTCTTGTATTTTTTTCTTACATTTGACTATTTGAGTACTTGAAAAAAATGTATTTAAAATCTCGCTCTTCTGTTTTAATCTCTATAATAATTTAGATCATTTTGAATTAGTGCAATAAAATAAAGTTGATGCGATATTTTACAGACTAAATACAATATTATCCACATATTAAATGGACTAATTTAACATAACTAAATATTAAAAGAGAAAAAAACAAAATAATGAGTAGTTATCTTACAACACACAAAAAAAAGTTTATTCTGATTCAAATATGTTTATATCACTTATTATATACACATTATGTTAATCTTTTGTGTGCTTTTTGTTTGTCAGTTACTGGACTTTCCAGTGATAAGGAAAGTGCACAAGAATATGCTTCCACTGGAGTTGGTTTGTTAGCTGGATCATCCATTTTGCTTCTCACACTTGTGTGGGGTACCTGTGTTATTGTTGGCAAGCAAAACTTGAAAAATGACACATATTCATCAACAAGAACCATAAAACAATCTTTCATTGGTCTGCTCTTCATTCTTTCTCTCTATTTAAATCCCTTCATAGTTAAAAGTTTACATACAATACAATAACATCATAGTAATTTAGTGTTCGGTCGAGACGTAAATAAAGTCTAACCAGTTTAAATTTTTTTAATTAGGATAACCTTAACTAATATATAGATGTTTGATGTGAATCATTAATGTGTATATATCCTTTTGATTGAATTTATTATAGGTCATGGCATTACTATGGATGTCGACACTAGAAAGATGGCAAGAATAATGGTTTTCTCTGTTATACCACTCCTAATAATGCAAATGCCCACATTGTTGAATTTCTCTTCCACACCACGCAATGTTACCTTGATTATTTCTCTCATCATTGCTGTCACTTTTCTCATCTCATACTTCATTTATCAGGTTTTTTTATCCTACTTAAATACTTGTATTTAAGTTAATCCTTATAATCACTTAATCATATTGTTAAATACCATAGATTTTAAATCTCAGTCGTGTCGTGATCCTTGATATTACAGAGATCGCAGTCAAATATAACTGATACAACCTCAATTATAGCAGGAATCTATGAACCTTCTTGTTAATACTTCTTCAATTTGTAATAGACTAGTTTTATTCTCTTATTATTATTGATTTGTTTTTTCAATGAAATGTGCAGATTTTTAAACCTCAAATAGAGAAAACAAGACTAGAATACATAAAACATGATGATTTAATATTAAGAATTTTCCAACGTGTTGAAAAGCAAACTCTTCAAAAAATCCTAGCTGAGGATGGAACTCCCAATGTAACTGCCATAAGTGGGTGAGTCAAATTTCATAAACATTTATTTCCCTTAGTTTTTTATTTTTATTTTTCTTATCAAATTTCATAATCATAATATAGTACATATTTTCATTATGTAGATTATACAATGAATTCAGTCAACATGGAGGAAAGCATTTATTAGCTTCTGAAGTAAGAGAGCTTCTGCTTGGGAACAATTTAACCAACACAAATATCAGAGAACAACAAATAACAGACATGTTAAAAGTTTTTGACAAAAATGGTGACCAAGTTATAACTAAAGAAGAATTTGTTGATGGATTAACAGAATATATTAACCAAACAAAGCATGCTTTGGATAGACAGTACCTTCCTAAAGAATCTATGAACAAAATGTATCAGGTATGTCACATGATTGTTATATATTGTATTAATCATAATCATTTTTTCCTTGCACAATCTACCGCTATTTAGAAATTTTGTTTTTAGTCTCTGTATTTACTTTTCAATCCCTACAATTTACAAAATTACATGTTTAAACAATAATAAGAAGATTAACTGCTTTTGTATGGATGATACAAGAACAAAAAATAAAATATATAAATTTTATAGGGACTAAAAACATATTTAACACTTGATATGTAAACAGATATTTATTGAAATATTATGAACAGACATTTATCAAGCCGTGGATTGAACATGTACGAAAAGAACGTGAATTGAAGGGACATCTTATTTCTGGAGTCTTAAATCATGCTCAGAATGATATGGTTGGTAGGATGCTCAAAGATGATGGCACACCTGATAAAGATGCTATCAAAAGGTTCACATATTTATCTTGTTTCTCATATATACTAGTAAAAAAAAACAAAACTTAGTTGATGCACTTGAAAGTATAATTTTGATACACTTGAAAGTATAACCATAATTTATATATGTGATTTTAGAAGTAATTAAAATTAAAGTCAAATAATTTTAATGATGTGGTAGTTATAATAAACTAACAAGGTGGAAAAAATTATACATGTATATGAATTAAATCTTTATTATGCTGTATTGTGTACTAATGACAAAACATAATTCTTAATGTTTTTGTTGCATGTTCTCTTGGCCACTAGGTTGTTTGAGGAAGTTGATAGCAATAGTGATAAACATGTTTCGAAAATTGAGTTAGAGAAAGTAGTGAAGGATATTCAATTTGGTAAGGTTGTAGATGCAGACGAAGCAGTGACAAAACTCCTTCAAGATCTTGATGTCAATAGAGACAATGAAATTAGTGAGAATGAATTTGTTGATGGCTTCACCAAATGGATACACTCAAATTCAAATAAAACTGCTAGCTCTAGCTCTAAATCTTCATCTCATGGAACTCATCAAGTATTTCCCTTATTCCTTTATGACAAAAACTCTTTTGCAAATAGTCATTTTAGTTCGTAAACGTGTGAGGCACTATTATAGTGTCATAGTCTCTGAATGTATTAAATTACAAACACATCTATGAGTGTCTCATGTGTTAGTCATTTAATGAATTAAATTGTTTAACGAAAATACATTTGAGAATTAAATTTACTTATAAACTAAAGACACATTCGAAGATCAAAATGAATAAACTTGTAAATTTGAGAGATTAAATTGTTCAACAATTACAATTTCGAGTACCAAAATATTTTACTTAGCTACCCTATTTAAATATCATTATTTTTTTTTTTTGGATAGACCAATCTTCATAAACTAACAGTTATTTTAATTTCTCAAATTTGAATTCAAAACATTTCTCTTAAAACTTCTTGGTTGTTGTTAGTTGACCAACCAAACTATTTAAATTTCATTTAACATACAAATGACATAAACTTACACATATTGGTGTTTGAAATGATTGTGTATTAGACATGGGAAGATGTTGAGAAGGTAATGGAAGAGAATCAATCAAAAGGGGTGTCTGCATGGTTAGAAGCTATAGCATATGTGGTGTTGGGAATTACTATGCTTTCACTTCTTGCTGAGCCCTTAATAGCAAGTGTCCAAAAATTCTCTGAATATGCAGGAATTTCATCATTTTTTGTCTCATTTATTTTAGTACCTTTGGCTACAAATTTTAGAGAAGCAACTTCAGCAATCAAAGAAGCTAGCCACAAGAAAAGTAGTAATACTTCTCACACAATGTATGAGGTTAGTTATGTTCCTATGTCACTCTCACTTTTTCATTATTTTAATCTAGGTTTAATCCTCTTCAAGTTATTCAACTATTTCATAATTTTTTTAAAGTTATTCACTATTTGAAAATTTTAAATAGATTTTTTAAGTAATTTTTTATAATTATGCTTTGAAAGTTGTCAATAATTTGTAATTAGATCCTTAAATTAAAAATGTGCTTTAGTAATTTGTTAAGTATTGACATTTTAGAGATCCAATTACCATTTTAAAACATTTTTTAGTAAGAGATTAATTTATAAATTCTCAAATAATAGAGAAATGTAGAGTAGTGTATGTTTCAAAATTGATTATAGTAATGCAAAATTGATTTTTGTCTAACATTTATAGTTTTTGACTCTAAATATGATTTTTAAATTCAAATTTATAATTCAATAACAAATGTATTCAAATATAAATAATTTTACATATAAGTTACATTTAATTAAAATTAATTTCTCAATAATTTTATTCAAAATCAAATTTTTTCACCGCATAACAAATTACAAACTTCATCTATAACTAGATACTTATGTTAAGATTTGTGCCAATGCAGATTTATGGAGCAGTATTCATGAACAACATTCTTGGGTTTGTGGTGATCTCAATTCTTATATACATGAGAGATATCACATGGGAATTTTCAGCTGATGTATTGGTGGTAGCAATTGTTTGTATTGTGATGGGCCTTGCTGCTACTTTTCGCAACACTTTTCCTCTTTGGACATCTTTCCCTGCATACCTCTTGTACCTAATATCATTGCTTTTGGTTTTTCTTCTTAAAGATGTTCTCAATTATGTTTAATGTATTTTTGGTAGCTACAACACTAAATGAAATTACAAACTCTTTATGTGGGTTATTAGAAAATATTATGTGATTCTGCATTTTGCAGAATATATAATATGAATTCTATTAATGTTGGTGATGCCTTCATCTGATTTAGCATTTAAAATGTCATCAGTGTCGGATTAAGAATGATAATATAAAAATTGAACTCAGATATTTTATATGTGTAATTAATAAATTTTTTATTTATATTTATAAGATCCATAACTTTTATATTATTATTATTATTTCGTATTTAAGAAGTGTCTTATGTTTGTACCAAATAAAATCTAAATTTTAAGTTTGTTTTAGGCCTTCAATCTTGCTGGGCCGGCCCTATTCATGTTTGTTGCATATGTTTCTCTTCTTCAACCACCATTCTGTAATGTGACAGATTCATGTCATAATCAAATAAAATCATTAGTCATAAAAACTTGATCAAGGAAATTATATTTCACTAGAAAACTCAACTACTGTTTATTTTGTGTTGTTTGCTTATAAAATTATTATCTTCACTTTTAATTTGACTGAATATGTATCTAACCAACACCATCTCATAAGCACTAGTTAGGTAATAATTCTGAAGTCCATTAATAAATATATATGCTTCAACATGGTTAAATTAGGTTCAAAACTTGATAGTCTCATAGTAAATAAAATGCTTAATTATAATTTTGATCCTCTTATTTTAATTGAATTGCGAAAGTAGTTCTCCCATTTTATTTTTCCTAAATTTTGGATGTGCTTTAAGATCTCGTGGTGCAACAATTGTATATGAAATTTATGATTATAAATGATGAAACACGACTTTAAAGAATGAAATTTCATCAAGTTTTAGACCAAAATTTTATTTGGGAACCAAAACTAGAAAGAAACAAAATTGAAGCATTACTTTCGCGATTCAATTAAAATAGAGAGACCAAAACTGCAATTAAATCTAAATAAAATAAAATAAATAGAATTATGATTAGAGTGTAATTAATAATTTATATGATTGTTCCAATATTAAAATGAAAAAAAAAATAGAAATATGAATTCATAGACAATTAGTCCTAAGTAAAAACAAATACATCAATCAGACACCCCCTTTCCTCCACATAAAAAGAAGGAGAAAATAATTCTCTGATGGCTTCCATTCCCTTACATTACATATTCCAATACAAATCCACTATGCTTTGTCCCCTTATATTCCCCCACAAAAAAATCATTGAGAATAATTTTCTGTTAAAAATACAATAACAAAAAGTGTAAAAAAATCATAAGAAATTAAATCTTATAACTCCAAACCAATCCCAAATAATCACCTTAAAAAATGGAAATTAAAAAAATCACCAATATCTATTAAACAAATTAATCCACGTGTCAACTTCCTACCCTCCAATTACTCATAACTTTGTGTTAGGAGCCCCACATTAACTTTGATAGGGAACACATCACATGTTAGCACCAAGGGACATAATACATGCATCCACTTTTTCTATCTTTCTTTTCCTTAACTAAGGAGTTCCTCCTTGTCCTTGCATCCCAAGTGTTGATGGAAATTTGAGTTTTGTTGTTGTGGTTGTGATGTTTGTGTAGATTGAAGAGAAGGACCATTGTTATTATTTGAATTACCCATCTTGTGTATGCTTTGTTGGTGATAGATTTGTCTTAGCCTTTCTATTTCCTTCTTTAATGCTTCTTGATGAGCTGAAATTCAAAATTTGTTCATATATACCTACTATCTTAATATGATCAGTGTTTTTACATATTCCAAAAGTAACTAATCAACAAAAGGATGGAATAAAAGAATTTCATTCTCATGTATTTCAAAAATGTGCTTTTGTAGAGACAATTTCCATCATGAAAGATTCCAAAATCTAACTAGTTATTATCAACATCAACATTATTCATGAAGATCAACAAACAATCCAAAGATATCAAAGGTGGAATTGTACTTGAAAATGGTTCAAAACTCCAACAATGATAGTAGTGTTTTTTTTATGAAAGTAGAAGTTTTCATAATTATCTTCATTCTCAAGGTTTATAAAGTAATATCAATCAAGTCACCAACAGGACCGCAAAGACGAAAATGATCATCAACTTCTAATTTTAATAAATGCTATCGATAATTATTAGAGTTTTGGTTGATTTTTAAACACAAGACCAATGCATATTAAAATTACCTAAAACTCTAACAACAATTGATGACATTACTCAAAAGTATAAGTTAAGATAGTGATTTGATTGACGATGATTTCACGAATTGAATTTTGAAAAGTACATTAATTTCTTTTATTTTTAATTTTTATCGAATTGATATCGATCGAGTCAATATCTCAATTATAAAGATGAAAAAAGTCTCTAATTTTTATCAATAATAAATTTTTTATAAGTATTGTATATTATTTATTAAAACTTTTAAAGATAATCGGAATATTGTTATATTTATCAGAAAAAAGAAAGTTATGAAAATAAGATTTACGTAACATACAAGGGGAATATAATTGAAAATAAACTTAAAAAAGAAAAAGAATTATACATACCGTCTTTGAAAAGCTTGTCCTGAGCCAATGCTGCAATCCGTTGCTTCAAGGCACTGTTGTCGACATTAAGAATCAAACGTTGATGGTCCAAGAATGCTACTCTTGGTGACAACGCTGAAACCTCCGTCTATTTTTCATATAAATTTCATTTCAATAAGATATATCAATATATGCTGTTATCTACTCAACAACCATATATATGATTTGGTCAACTATAATATATGTTACATGCATAATTAAATATTTATTTGGTCTATGAAATGATAAAAAAAAAAAAATTGTATACAAAAATTAAAATTAAAATTTTAAGTTGGAATCCGAAACATCATACATCCTAATAAATATTTGTTGGTTAAATTAATTCTTATTTATTTTTGGCGAAGCATATATATATGTATTAAATTTTCTATAGAATGAAAACATAAATTTAATTAAACTATTTATTCACCTGCAAAGATGTTACACTCCTTTCAAGCTCAGAAATATATTGTAGCTTTCTCACCCTTGACCTCTGAGCTGATTGCCGGTTAGCTAAAATTCTGGTAAATGATAATAAACAATTAGATTTGGGATATATACATTTTTTATATTATATTATAGATATAATAAAATATTTTTGAGACCACTTAATAAATCAATATTAATTAACTCCAGTGGTGTTCAGAAAATTTAATAGTATACGTGCTATAAAAAAAAAAAAACCAATCACTTATTCCACATGGTTGCTTAAAAAGTAGCCTGAAACAAAAAACGCGTGCAAGAGAATAAGTGGATGAACATGTTAACTATTTTTTTCTTTACAATATAAACATATTAACTTATACACTTAACAAACTCATTTAGATCCGGTTGGTTTCATATACTGTATTATGAAAATTTTCAACTTTTTTTTTTGTAAATAAATTATTTTTGTGGTTTTCAACATGCATGTTTGGTTAAGTTTTTAAATGTAATAATTTCTAACGTAAAACTTTACTTACTTTTAATCTTTAACAAATGAATTTGTAGGTTTGGACAAATTAAAATATAATTATCAAAACAATTACGCGTAAAAATTTATGTAATTGGTTTTGTTTGTTACAAATATTTTTTTTTTCGTAACGATATTATAATTATTTTTACTGAAGGATTGAATATGTAATATTTTTATCATTTTACTCACAAATTACTGAAGATTTAATAAAAATATAAGACGTAAATAAAATTATGAATAGGATAAACATGAATTAGTAGATATACTTACACATTCATTTAAATGACTGATTTTTATTAGGTGATACCTAAATCATCCATAATTTTTTAAAGCCAAACTAGATCTCACCAAAATAATAACATATAACAGCAAGCCACCTTCTATTAAACTTTGGATTTTCCCTTCAAATTTTTTTTTTTAATTTTAAATTTAACGTGTAAAATGGGCCATAATGCAAGAATTTTTGTGGCAACTAAATTCTACTAGGAACGAGCTTATTTTATTAATGAAATATCATAAATAGAACGTGCATGGGTGGTGGTGATTGGTGAAACATTTATTCATATAATATAACATATAACAATAAAATAATATTTACCAAGATTTTAATTAAGATTACCTTTTGACCCTCTTGGGATCAACAACGGTTTCAGTGCAGGTGATGGTTGCGGCGGAGGATGGCTGCGCTGCCTCCGCTTCAATCTTACACGAGCTTTCATCTTCAACGGCTTCATCCTTAGGCTTCACCTCATGATGATAATGCTCTTTACTTGGTGAACAATCCAACACCATTGCCATTGGTTTCTCTTCATTATTATTGCTGTTTTGGTCGGACGACGGCGAAGACGGGTTAGAGGTTGATGACATCGGTGGGGGCATAAACGAGACGACACCAGGAACATTGTCAGAAAACATGGAAATTAGTTGGTCGTCGTCTAGTCCATCAAAACCTCCACCGCCACCACCACTCCTGCAATCTTCCTCGAGAAATGATGTCTCGAGGAAGGCAATAGAGTCACTGGCAGAACG
Organism: Cicer judaicum; assembly: GCA_037974835.1. NCBI lineage: Eukaryota > Viridiplantae > Streptophyta > Magnoliopsida > Fabales > Fabaceae > Cicer > Cicer judaicum. Next base: position 8,431,205 of record JBBPBS010001143.1, on the reverse strand, counting down.
TCTGTGACTCCCTCGCCGTGCCGAGGAGAAATCGAGGAATTCGTCAATCCATGATGATTGATTATCATCATGATGAGTATTGGTTGTTGTGGTGGTGGTTGTGGAGGTGATGTTTGACATTGTGGTTGATGAAACCCTTTGGTGTGGAAAATATGGCCAATTTTGGGGTATGGTTGGTATTTTAGGAGGTAATTGTGCCATTAATTAATCCCTGTGTATATGTCACCCCCAAATATAGAGAATTTTAACCGAAATTTTTGTGTACTACTTATGGTATTGTGTGTTATGTAATGTTATGTATCTAAGTGTTTGTGTGTATGAGAAAATAGATATAGAAAAAAGAGAGATCCCAACAACCTAACCAACACACAAACAACCGCAAATCTTACTTAAAAATCTTGTTCTCGGGTTTCTAAAACTAGTGTGGGAGACATAAACGAGAGAGGTATAATAAAGAGATGATGATGATGATGAGAGGCAACACACCTAATTAATATTGTGTCATATAGAATACACAAACCTCATTATGATATGTTTTTTTTCCTTGTAGTATTTGTTAGACTATGTAATGTTATGGACATAATTGCATGGAGTAATGTTTTTCTAAGGTCCTAAGGTTTTGGAGAGAGAATAAGGGGAATTAGAGGGGTCACATGGGAAGGGATTAAAGACAGCTAGCAACAGCTAGGTGGTGAAAGACTCAACGGTTTGAGTGGGAAAATGGCAGTGTTGTTTAATAACTAGAGGAATCGGCAACCACGTGCAGATGTGACCACTTCATTTGGCATCCATTATCTCATCTCATACCAATATTCTATACATCATTTTATATATATATATATATAGTCATTTCTAGTTGAAAAATAAAAAATTGAAAATTTTTAAAAGAATAAAATTTATATTTTAAAAGTTTAAATATATATTTTTCAATAGTTGTTTTATCGGAATTCAGATTTGTTGATAAAAGATAGTAGATTTTATAGAGTAATGGATCCACGTAATAAATGGTTTCATATATAGGGTGGTTTGATTGGAATTTTAGTGGAAGAAGATTTGCAAATACTCTTAAATTGAAGTTAGTACAACGTTTGAGGTGATTGAGACTCTTAGAATCACGATCGTCTTAAAATATTTTAGAGGTTATCTTTTTGTTTAAAAATTGGACTAATAATAAATAAATAAATAAAAATAATTTTAATAATTAAAAAATAAAATATAATTTAATTTAATTTTTATAAAATTTTAAAATTTAATTTTTAGTCTTTATAAAAAAAATAACAATTTTTAGTCTTTCAATTTTTGTATTCAATAAAGTTAGTCTCCATTTTAAGTTTTTTATTTATTTAAATTGACATATATTCCTCAAAAAAAGTTCCTATAAGATCAAAACAGTGATAAAAATGAATGAAAATTTTTCGGTGATTAAACTTAAAAAGTCACACTTTTCTATGGACTAAATACATATTTAATAAAAAAAAATACCCTACTTTTGTTAGATTATAAAAATAAATAAATCGGACCATGTACTATTGGGTTGGATGCACAATTCAATATCGATCCTAGTTAGAGTGAGGTATACTTTGATAGGCGATAGAGTGAGGCTTACATAACCATAATAAAGTGGTATTGTACGTTAGTCAATAATAGTAAGTAGTCGAGTTTAACATGAGTACTCAATGTAAACAATAGTCGAGGTGATATGGAGGGAAATAAGAGGTGGTCCGAGATAGAATAGTCGAGTGTTTTTCAATCATATCGGTCTTATTTGACATCTTATACATCAAATATAATTCAAATGTGAAATGATAATTCATTATTCTAAAATTGTTTTCCTAATGTATTCGAGTTAAACAAAGTGAGAGATAAATGAATAAATAGGAAGAAATATTTTTCAAAAAACACTACGAGGATAGAGAAAAACACACACGAACAACTAAATTTGTCTTAAAAGATGGAAATGCTAAGCTAGAAGAGACACACCACAATATCATACACAAACTAGGACACAATTTTTAGTTAGTCATTTTCGTTACAATTTGGAGTTCAACTCTAATATATTCTCAATCTATAAATATCCATTCTATTTATCATTTTAGACGCGTTTTAATAAATCTTATTGTTATGCTAATTTAATTATCTGCACTTTATTTATACTTATATTTTACTTAGATTTTACGGAGTTCTAAACAAATTTATTGTCTAATTTAACACTTTTTAGACTAAACAAAAAACCAAAAGTTGAGGGACATAATTTCTTCTTTGACGTAATCACTCGAACTAAAGAAAATTATTGTTAAAAGCTTACGTCAATCCACACAATTAACTTTCGTATAAAAAATTAAAGTCAAATATTTTTAAGACATAATTGTTGTTGCGTTCTTTAAGTTAATTTCATATATCACTTCAGTCATTTTCTTCTTCTTTTCGTTTTAGTTATTTATTTAATTTTAAGTAAATAATTTGATATTTTATATTTTAAAATGTTAATATGTTATCTTTTTTTATTTATAAAAATTCATCAAAATTTTCAAACAAAACTCATGAAATTAATTATCGTCTTCAACATAAAGTAAATTTTATCAATTTTATAACTCAAATATTCAAATAAACTCATATTTATATTCTTTATATTTTTGAATTTTTGTAATAAAATTAAATAAATAATCAAATAAAAAAAAGTGTAATATAAAATTAAATTAAAAGGTCGCAGGAGCAATTGTATCTATTTTTAATTATCCAATATATATTATTATTGACTAAACTCATAAAAAACACTTACCGTATTCAGAAAATCATATAATAATAATAATAACAACAACAACAATAATAATAATAATAATAATAATAATAATAATAATAATAAATAATAATAATAATATTGGTAGCTAGATATAGCATGTTCTTGTATTGATATAATACTAAAAAGTGGGATAGTGGCACATTTCAATATGCTAGCTAGACCTCGTGGTTTTCCCATGTTCCGTGCGTCATCGGAACTCTGTATATAATCATCCTATATTCCTATGGAGAAGAATATTTGTTTTTTTTAATACAATCTATTTGACGTTCGAAATACCCATATTTCTTAAAATTGGTTCATAAATTACTAAAATTTATAAAGAGTTTCTTAAACTATTATTTAATACATTATGCAATAGAGAGTAATATTTCATGAATCAAATCCATGATTATTTTATTTTATATTTATATAGATTAAAAATATTTACCAATTTTATTTTATATTTATATAGATTAAAAATATTTACCAATTTTGTTAGTAGTTATTTTTTTATTGGAAAAACTTGATTGTTCACTTTTTGTTAGTCTCTTTTTAATTATATTCTTTCATCAATAAAGATGGAACACAAGACATTTTTTACGATATTCTAGTCTAATTTATCTTATACAAATCAATATTTGTAAGAGAATATATTTTTTTTTATTAAATTTGTAACTGAATATATATATACTAGTTGAAAGCCTATAAAAAATAACACATGGTTTTGTTCTATTCATTTTTTTATATTTTTCTTCATAAACATTTCTTCATCTTTAGTAAGATCCTAACTGTTTGATTAATATCCGTAAAAAAATTGATAACATAATGAAGTTTATGATAAAAAAATCTACTTAATTTTAGACATATAAATATGAGTTAATAATTATACACCGAAATTAAAAAAATTATATATAATGTTCAAATATTTTAGTGACCATGAAGTGTCATTATCTTATTAATTATTTTTTAAAATATTTTGCATA
>JBBPBS010001143.1:8382717-8427119 GCA_037974835.1 Cicer judaicum | reverse complement strand
TAACATTTATTAAAATCCCTTCTAACAATTGTTAATATATATATATCTATATATATATATCTAGTACAATATTCTTTCAAAAAAAATCTATTCATCCAATAATAAACTTGCACTTGAAAAAGTTATTCTTGCATATTTAAAATGAAGAATAATTATTAGAGTTTAATGCATTTTCATCATATATTATGAAGATTGCACACTTAACCTTATAATTCACCTAAGATTTGATTTAAATAATTTTTAACAATAATTATATAGTTGTGTGAAAAAATTATGATAAAAATAACTAAAATATACCACTTATAAAAGATAAATGACTAAAACGAATAAAAAAAAATAAAAATACAAAATAAATATTAAATAAAAAATAAAAAATTTAAAAGAAAAATTATATTTAATTCTATAAACTAATATCTACATGGTGATCATAATATTTAAGTTATGAGACAACTTTTTATGGGATTTTGACATGAACATCCCTTTTTATTCTTTTTAATCTCAAAATGCTCCACCTTGAAGAAAAAAAAAATACAGAATTGTCATACTTTTTGCCCATCTGATTGCAATCTGGGATGCGACCATGTGAAACTTTTTTTTTTTCATCCTTAACACAAGGTTGTATGTTGGGGATGCGACCATCTAATATATATATATATATATATATATATATATATATATATATTTTGTCATTTCATTAATTTTGTTAATTATTATTTAATAAATTATAAATAATTAAAATATTTAAAAATTCAAGAAACTATTAATAAAATAAAAACTATTAAATAATAATAATAATAATTTTAATAATGTTCTAAATTTTAATAAAAATAATAATAGTAATAATAATAATAAAGTAAGTTATATTAATAAATAAATAACGTGTTCCTTATATTTTGCCGATAAAATAATTTCTTAACAACATCCTCTTGTTTAACTGCATTTTCTCCAATATAATGTGTTTTATTTTATTTTATTAATAGTATTTTGATTTTTTAATTATTTTTTTCTCTTATTTTTTATTATTAAATGTATTTTTTCTTTGAATTGAATGCATTTTTATTTTATTTTATTAATAGAATTTTTTTTTATTATTATTATTGTTAAAATTATTATTATTATTATTATTCTTTTTATTATTATAATTATTAAAAGTTATATAATATTATTAAATTTATTATTATTATTATTTATAATAGTATTTTGAATTTTTAAATATTTTAATTATTTTTAAATTATTTAATAATAATAAATATAATTTACCCAATAATAAATGCAAATGGCAAAACAAAATTAAGAGGTCTAGAAGGTCGCATTCCCCGACGTGACCATCAGTTAACATGAAATTTTGTCTTCTTCAACAGGTCGCATCCTTTGGTTGCGATCAACAACTGAAATTAAAAAATAGGACATTCTTGTATTTTTTTTTTAAAATAAGACATTTTAAAATTATAATTTAAAAAAGAGGATATTTCCATCAAAATTCCACTTTTTATTTCAATTACAATATCTAAAATACTAAAATAGTATTTTAATTGTTATTAAAAAATATTTCTTTATGTACTCTCTCATCTACCCTCTCTTCTCTTTATATTTCTCTCATACCTTTCCTCTTCCGCTTTCTCTCTCTCCTTTACCTCTATCCCACTATTTCCTATTTTTCTCTCTTCTCGGTATCTATCTCCCTTGCTCTCACTTATCTTTCTCTCTCCTTTATCTCGTTGTTAACTTTTAAATATATATATATATATATATATATATATAAAATTATTTTACATAATTATATTTATGTTGTTGATTGTCCATCACACATAATATAGGATAAACAGTTGTATAATCACTTAAAAGTTTGTTATATATTGTGTTGTCTAGTATTCTTTTTTTCTTTTTGAAATCAAACCAAACCAAGTTTAAGTTATATTTTAATGCCTTATTTGCCTCTTCTTTTGACATGAATGGCCAATCTTGCCTTGGATCAGGATTAACTAGAATGATGGCATACGATCTCTGTCATGTGGTTCGGATCAGATATGGACTCTTATTTTATTATTAGTTAATTAATAATTTTAAATATAATTTTAGTCATTTATTTTTTAGTTACTATACATTTTAATCATTTACTTTTTATAAATAGTGAATTTTTGTGATTTTCATTGTAATTCTTTAAAATAAATGTATAATTATTATTATTATGAATTATTGAAATTAAATATTATATTTGTTATAATGTTAAAATTTGCTATCTTAATAAAGATGGTGTGAAAATACAATAATATCCGATAAATGTTATCTATTTTAAAGAATTTACATATATTTTAAAATATATAAAAATAATTTTTCTAAATGTAAATTTACATTGAGTTAAAATAATATTTTTGAAAAGAATATTATACTTAATATTGACAATTGTTATATAAGACTTTAATTTTTGAATGTTATTATAATATTTATTGTGATTGTGACAATGACTATAATACACTATTTATAAAAAAATAAAAAATTAAAGATAAATAACTAAAGCAAATATTAAATAAAAGATAAAAAAATTATATTTAAATTTTAATTTTAAAAACTATAATACACAATGAGTTTTGATCATTCAATTGAGTATTTGTCAAGTTTTTAATTTATTTATCTTTACCAATACTTTATTTTTTAAATAATTTAGTGGCTAAATACATTTAATTGCGGCAACGTGAAAAGTTTTAATTTGAATTCAAAATCTGAGTTTTGAACTCAAAAAATATTATATAATTTAATAATTTTGATGTAAAAATAATATATAATTTAACAAGTTTGATATTTTAGTAGTTGAATTAGGATTTACAGATACAAAGTGAATATTAAATTTAGTATGAATTTTTTTAAGGTGTGTAACTTTTTTTGTTTTTTATTTCCGTAAATATTTAATTTTTATTACATCAAGAGAAACATCTAATTTTTAAAATATCTTAATTTATATATAAAAAAATATCAAAATTGAATGTAATTTTTTATCTTTTTATTTGACCATTTTGTTTAAACTATTCTAGCTATACTTTTATTTTTCTTATAAATGAAATAACAGAATTTTTGAAACAATATATATAAAAATATTTGTACTTCAATTATTTTTATCGAAAAAGCATGTCGGTCTTCACGCTAGTTATATAGTACTATTTTTTGTTTTGTTTTTGTTGAGAAGAGTAACAAGAGTAATATACTACAAAACAAGTAAAAACTAAAAACTAGTAAAAGGCATGCATTGTGGGATTATTTAATTTTTGTACAAGCCAAGGGACATAGATTAATTAATTAGATAGTGGTAGTATTTTGAGGATAGAAGACTTTGGTTATGTATGAGCTGTGAAGAGAAAAGCAGCCATGTGAAAGAGCACAGCTTTATTTGCTTTGTCCCCAAATCAGACTCACATGGGGGTATTTGTGTTCCTCCCTCTTTCCCCTCTCTCAAATTCTTGCTACTTCCATCATTTCATGCTGGCACTTTTCTTCTATTTTTATTTTTTTAAAGTGAAAGTACATAATTAGGACACACTAACAATCATTAGAGGAAAGGGCCTCATGTTAACAAAGATTGAGATTCCATGTACTTCAAATATTTAGGTTTTATGCACTATTGTATCATATTATTGATTTTAGATTAGATAATTCAGATTATGCAGTCAATTTTATTGTGTAGAATAATTTTCGTTGTTGATTTAAATCGTACGATTGAAAATTATAATTTATGACGCAATTACAATAGAAAATTCAAATTTATCTATTGTTTTATTTGTCTATATTTTTCAAGTATAAATATACTTTTGATCTATTTATTTTGTTCAAAATAAAATTTAAGTCTTCTTATTTTTAAAATTAATTATTTATCTCCTATTAATTAATTTTTGACACTTTTTTTGTCTTTTCCGATGTTTTAAAATGTTCCACTTTCATTAGCTACGTGGCACTTCGATGACATTAGTGAGTTAAATAAAATATTTTTTTGTCATTATTATTATAATTAATTTTAATTATTTATATAGTAAAATATTTAAAATCAATTGTTTTTTGTTACACAATACCTATTTATTTACTTCATTTTAATTTTTTAAATATTTGAAATTTTAGAATATTTATATAAAATTTTATTTAATTTATTTTTGATATTTTATTATTATTTTAAATATTTATATTTATTATATTTTTATTATTATTAAATATTTATATTAAAAAGTAGGCAATGGTGAACAGACAAAACTGCTCTCGTCCCGCCGAGCTGTGAGACCTATATATTTTTCTTTTTTACAAATTTGAGATTAACTTTTCAAGATTTTGAAATTATTTAAAGAATAAATTTATTTCAAAGATGTTTGTCTATTCAACAAACATTGTTATTTGTTAATTGTGTTACACTAAATTCATACTTGTGGATAGGGGTGGGAATAACTCGTCAAAAAAGAGAACACAGGATTGAACAACAGGTGTAGGGTTTTTAACAAAAAAGAAGAAGCTTATTTGCAACCGGGCCGCTCACCCGACCAACATAAATTCTCTCTCTGTAACTTTTTTGGTACTGAAAAATTGCGCAATTTCAGCGCTTCTACGGTTAAGCACGGCAATCCCGCTGATCTCAGTCAAATACAGGTACAAGCATGATAAGTGTCCTCAATATCGCCAAATCACGATTTTACGCCCCGAATTGCGATTCTGACTACCATGGTGTATACGTAAGGTGTATAGTAGATTCTTTGACAAATAATCAATTATTAAAGGGATTTGTTTCTTCGCCAGTAGCTACTAGTAGGTTTGTACATGACCGGTTTTTTTAAAAACCAAAACCATATCCATTTTAAAACCAATATATGGATTTAGATTTATAACCAAATCTATTATTTGGTTTAAAATCGGTTATAAAACTAATTATAAAATTGGTTATGGTTAAATAACCGATTTTTAATCAAGCAACCGGTTTCAAAAAATTCAATTTTAAAATCGGTTTTTATTTTTATATTTTTCTCGATTTTTTTTTATTTTTTTCGATAATTGTTTTAAAAACGTTTCTCAACAAATTCTTTGATAGTGCATTTTCGGCGCTTCTACGATTAAGCACGTCGATCCCGCCAATCTCAGTCAAATATAAGTACGAGCATAGTAAGTTTCCTCAATATCGCCAAAGCACGATTTTACGCTCCGAATTGCGATTTTGACTACCATGGTGTATAGGTAAGGTGGATAGTAGATTCTTTGGCAAATAACCATTTATAAAAGGGAATTGTTTCTTCACGGAAAGCTACTACTAGGGCTGTGCATGGTTGATTTTTTTAAAAACCCAAACCATATCCTTTTTAAAATTAATATTTAGATTTAGATTTATAACCAAATCAATTATTTGTTTTAAAATCAATTATAAAATTGGTTATGGTTAAATGACCGGTTTTAATTACGCAATAGGTATAAAAAAATTTAATTTTAAAATCAGTTTTTCTTTTTTTTTTCGAGAAATAATTTTTTCTTATTTTTTTTAAATTTTTCGATAAGAAATAATTTACAATTTTTTTAATTCGAGAAAAAAAATCGATTTTTTTAAAACTTTTTTTAACAAATTTTTTAAGAAAATATTCAATTTAAAATTTTTCTGAAAAAAAAAATATTTTTAATATTATTTTTCATATTTTTTTAACAAATATTTTTTAAAAAAAATTTCAAAATTAACAAAATCAAAAATATTTTTGAGATTTAAATTATTTTGAAATTTAGTAAATAAAACTAAATTCAAATATAAAATATAAGTGGATATCTTGTAACTACGCGATCTTAACTAAATATTTAAAATAGATTTAAATTGAATTTAGATTTGGAGCACATATACATTTTTTTTTCACAGTCTTAGCTACTACTCTGCCTCTTCCATATTTCAAATTGTACAAATAATTAACTTTAAAACATATTAAAACTGAACATATAATTTGCATTTTCAGACTATAGCAACATAGATGACTCAGTTTTATAAGCAAAACCAATATTTTTGAAGGAAATCCCAAATTGTCCTATCCTCGTCAAGAGCTACCAGATCTAAATTAAACTTAACTTATTTTTTCTATTGTTTGCGTTACAATCTCATCATTAAATGAACACATTGGTTAGATTAATTAGAGCTTATTATATATAAAATATTACTATTTATACTTTATGATAATATAAATTTATAGTATTAAATATATTTTCATATAAATTTTTAATATAATATAAATATAAATATAAATATATTTTAAAATACAATCTAGCACATCCTTAATATCCTTAATATAATATAAATATATTTTAATGTAAATTTTTTATAATGTAATTAATTTGTAGATATTAATATAATTAAAATTCAAATAATAGTATACATATTTATTTTATAATTAATTTTTAATAGTGACTAATAAAAGAAAAAACAATACCTCACAATTCAAAAGACAAGAAAGAGCTCAAATGGGAGATAGAGAGGCCCAAATCGAAGCCCATCATATAACTCATCTGAAAGATGTAGGTTTTTAACAACAACAAAAAAAAGCTTTTTTGCAACCGGGTCACTCACAATTCACAAAGCTTTTTCCGTACCAAGAAATCGCGCGATTTCAGCGCTAAGCACTGCGATCCCGCCCATCTCACTCAAATACAGGAACGAGCATATAAATGTCCTCAACATCGCAAAAGCACGATTTTACGCCCCGAATCGCGATTCTTACTACCATGGTGCATAGGTAAGTTGGATAGTAGATTCTTTGGCAAATAACCAATTATAAAAGGGAATTGTTTCTTCGCGAGTAGCTATTACTGCACCTCCCATAGTTGTTCTGTCAACAATGGAAATCGACGCCTTACCCATAACAGAATACCACAACAACAATGGCAGCATCATACCGACCAAATATACCCCCCACCGCCGCAAGAGGAATGAGTACATGCACGACGATGCTACACATCTGGCGGCGCGTAAAAAAAAGGAGATGAGAATACGTTTATCGCTTACAAGACCTTCTTACGTTCTTGGACTCTCTCCCAAACCTCTTAGATCGGAACATCGTCGAAGGTTGCGATATTTGCTTCGTAGGTTTGTTAATCAGCATGATTGGGTTGGTGCTAGTGGTGTTCTTAGTGTCTACTTGAAAGGAACTGTTAATGATATTTCTCCTTTGAAGAATCGTTTCAAGTTTTGGGTATTGGATTCTTTTTCCCTTTCTTATTTCTGACATGCTAAGAGATAGAATAACCAAATTAAGATTAATAATTTCACTCTATTAATTACCCTTATTAGTGAAGTAAGTGGTGCACAATGTATTATTACAGGATAGTGCATATCCTCTAATAATGTATTATTAGAGGATAATGTATTATTAGAGGATAGTGCACAATGTATTAAATGTCAGTGTAAAATTGGTTTATAATGATAGTGCATTTCCTTTAAATTCATAGCATATAGAGTCAATATAATATTTGGTATCTTTCACCCACTTTCTATCAGTGATATATGCTTGTGCATATGTAGGTTTTACTGGAGCTTCTTAAGCATGTGGAAAACCATTCTATCAGTTCAATTAATTCAACAAGGATCAGAAATCTCTATGACATTTGGTCAAAGAAAATTGGACCAATGAAGACTTGGCCTGTAGAGGTATGTTTCAGATACAATCCCACCCTCGCCCAAATCCTCTATAATGGCAACCTTTATATTAAATGTTAACACAATTTCTTTATAATGACTGGCTGAATTTCACATGTAGAAAGTTCTTTCAGTTTCAGTTCACTATTGATGCTTAACTTTCAAAGATACCCCAAGTTTTGGATGTAATTATCTTAGTATTTTTGTAACTTTTTTTTATTGATTTATTGCATGTGCAAGCTAAGTTAGAGCAATCAAGATTGTGATTACAAGCTTGTTCCATTGACATTATGCTGCAGCCAGCTGTGCTACTATGCTTTATCCAATGCAAATGATCTCACCAAAGTCTCTGCTAAATTTATTTCGTGTTGATAATTAAATTATATTTGTAATTGGAAAACTGTTATGAATTAATTTTGCTAGGCTGAATTGTTAAGCATTCATATTTATTGTGGTTTTTTACTTGTGAAGCAGAGCAGATATGCGGTTCATTTGGAGTTCATGTTATTCTATCTTATGCAAGGCAATGCTGGGGATGCATATCAGCTTGTTCTATGGTATGTTATATATTAAATTTTAATTTTTAGCCCTTTACCTCTAGGGGAGCCTTTGCACAATGATTATAGTTGCTCTTGTGTAACTACTGGAAAGTGATAGGTCTGAATTATGAAACCAATGTCTTGCAAAATGCAAGGCAAACTGCTTACAATAAACTCAAATGGGTCCGACCATTTTGAACCTCACTGTGGAAGGAGCTTTATGGTACCAGCCCTAGGTTGTCTTTTTTGTCCTTTATATATAAATATGTGTTGCATCGTGCATCATGATGCGAAGGAGTGGATTGTTTCAAAACCTGTCTTAGCTATATAAGGTTGTCAGTTTTTTACATGCCATTACTGCTATATTCTTTTATAGGGGTTCTGATCTATTCTATAAAACTTATATTGCTCATAATGGTTGGTAAATTATTAATGTTTATTGCCATTTGTATTCTAAATACATTGCAAGTTTTGAGAAATAGTGTTATAAGTATGGTTGCTTACTGGCCTCTAATTTTTTCCTTCATCGTATTCCCTTTGCTCTCTCTCTCTTTCTCACGTTTATTTTGTTTTTCTGTTTGTTTATTCTCTAGCCTTGAACAAGAGAAAGTTGATATCGATCCTGTTTCCAAGATAATGATGGGTTTGACATTCTATGAGCTTTGGTATTCTTCTATTCCCGAAGAATTTCAGTGGAGAGATTTAGATCAAATTGACTGTCAAGAGAACTCACATATGGAGGGAACCTCATTCAGCAACGAGGTTGGACAGTCAGAATGTCAAAATTCTCACACGGCACGGTCAGAATGTCAAATTACAGTTGAGTCTCACATGGCAGACTCTCAATATCAATGTGACTCAGATGCATCTGTCATGAATGAAAGGAAAATTTCTAAGGGTATTGTCGTCAGTAAAGATATGAGAGTTTCCATGGAAGTTGATACTAGCTATAAAAGAGGAAAATCGCATCAGATCTTTCAGTCGGAAGGCTTTTACTTGATTTCTGATGAACATAAAGAAACCGATAATCCTTTTTCTAACAGTGAAGATCTTACACAAGATACCTTGTATGCTCTTGGTAAGCTTTTTTATTCTCTGATTAATCATTAACTGAAGAAAATCTATTTCGTGGTTGTACACCTGTATGAGAATATGCATGCACAATATGTTTGTATATGGAATTTTTCCAATCTCATTTTTGTTTACACTCAGATTAAAAATATTGATTTTGTCTTGCATACTCCTCTGAATAGTTTCAGTCTAAATATTGATAAACATTTCTAGTCTCACAGCTCTTCATTTGACCTATAACTTCAATATTAATCTTATGCATTTATCTTATGCATTTATTTAGGGAAACTTGATTTGTGGTTGTTGCCATTGTGTTTTTCGGGTGAGAACAATTTGGAGAAGTTCATGTACATGCACAGAAATCAGCACAGCGACTACTATACAAATGCAGTGAAGTATTTACAACTAGCTCTCAACTCAACATTCTTCGCATCTGTAGCATTACTTCCATTGACACAGGTATGGAGCATACTTTTCAAATAATTTTGGAACCACTTAACTACATTTGGTATTTCACATTGGTAGTTGTTCAATATACTAAAAACATACTTTAAACTGTAGTAGTAGTAATAACAAGTTAGTAGTTACATACCCCCATCCCCAAAATAGAACAGAATTTATTTTTTATTTCACTATTCGTGTAAACTTTTTCCAAACAATCGTCGTTCAATAATTTATCATGCCACATCACAAAATAACACACACATACAATATATATATATATATAAATTGATTTAAAATTGAGCATTTTTTTAAAATAATTAACTTCACTTTAAAAGTATTTTAGTATCAGCAATTTTGAAGTGAATCATTTTTCAAATTTCAAATAGTTTGGAAGGAGAAAATGGTGGAAATAAGGAAGGTATGGTTCAAATTAAATGATAGGAAACCTGGGCCTTACAACACAGAGGACCCAATTCCTATTGGGTCCAACTTCTAGAAGGTTGGAGGATCAGAGTTAGTTAGAGGATATTCTCTAATTTCATGGGAATTCTGTTATAAGAGAGGGAAGGGGAGTTGGAGACGACATTCAGAATTATCATAAGAGTTGTTAGGAGATATGTGTCTCTGGTCAGGAGCTCTAGAACTCTGATTTATCCGTTCATTTGTGTTTCCACCACTGTAGAGCTCTTGAGTTTATCACTTTCATTAAATATTATTCTGTTTTGTTTTCTCGAATTCACTGGTTCTATCATTAAACTTCTATAATAAGAGCCAAACACAGAGGACTTAATTTAAATGCAAAGTTGGTAAATTGTAAAGTCATTTATCCAAATATCCTCTAAGTAGGATGAAGCACATATTATTACTATTTGGCCTTTTCTTCCATATGCATTTGTACAAACATAATATGAAAATATCAGTGGCTTGGATTATTTGAAATCAATTTTCAATCTTTACCTGCTTAAAGCAATTGAGTGTGTTCTGCAACTCTGCAGTATGTTTCCTTTTCTGTATGCACATAAACGTGCATATTTTGCATCTGCTGGAAACAATATATATGCAAATTGTTTTCTACATGGAATTATTGAGTAATCAACAATTGTTTCACTTTATTTTATGTTAACAGCTGCTGCTGATCGGAGGTCAAGTTAACGAGGTTCTGACCATGCTTGAGCAACAATGCTATAATTCACACTCTGTACTCCCAATTAGGTACACCTCTCTTGTCTTTCTACATTTAATATGTTGGCAGAATATAAGAAAAACATCTTATAATACAACCAGTTATACAATCAGTTAATCAACCGAATATACTACTTATGAGTATTTTCTTGTTATCTGAACCTATACTTCACACCCTCTTAACAACGACACAATCTTATGCCTGTTAAGGAACTTGCCTGTACTAAGCAGATGCAACAATTACAAACAGAAAGAGTTTTGCTTTTGAAAAATTCTCAACATGAATGGTTTTAAAACTTTACAAAGCTCTTCGAAAAATGAATTTTTGGAACAGAAAGAAAATTTGAAGGCTTGCGAAGAAGTTTTTACATAGTAGATGTTCTTAGTAAATGCTGATGTTGAAACTTTTACACTTCTTTGGTATTTATAGTGTTTCCATGGCATAATACCGTTATGACTCAGTGACAATTCATTTCCATTGAATTTGTCCTTTTATGAGTAGTGGAGTTGTGTTTCAGATCATTTGGAAAGAGAGAGAACCAAGGCTTGTGAATTTCTTGGAGAAACCAATTCTGTTTATGTACTTTCAGCCAGTGTGTAATTTGTGTTTGTTTGAATTTCCTTACTCTGCTGACAAGATTTCTCCGTAGATATCAATCAATATATCCAGAAAATTATCCCAATTAATCTGTTAATTACCAGTTTCTATCAGCAGCTTCTTCCTTTGATCAGATGAATGTCATTATTGAATAACCAGATGATGCATCTTCTGATAGAGAGCAAACACATTTTCTCTTAACAACAAGATGCAAGCTTCCTTATGGCAGTAGACATATACATGCTTCTTTTGACCGGATGCTGAATACTTCATCAGAGAGAGAGAGAGTTCACATTTCTCTTCCTTCTGTTGATGCGAATAATGTTTGAATCTAGCTAACTTCTTGAGTTCTTTACACTTCAGATTTCAATCTGCTCACTTGACGAAATTTAACAAAAAACAAATGATAAATTGTTCACTTAAATATTTGGATAATCATCAAAATTAATTGAGGACTAGAATTCCCAATCTCTTTGGTTCTAACAAGCTGCTGCCAAGTATAATTTTGATTGTGTTTTCCTGCTGTTCATGAAAGTCAACAGTGGTTTCATGTGTTGAATGCTCAGTTGTTGTTCTTGGACATGAACATTATTGGCTGATTTTTCTGATGTTTATCGTTATCTATGATATTTTTTTCGGTCTGGTTACATTGCTTGTTAGTTTTCTCTTTCCAATGGTATATTTTTAACTAGCTTAAAGTTTAGCAAACTTTAGGTTGTGGGGAATTTTAGACTACTAGAAAATTATATTATATTATATTATCTTGAACTTGAATGATCTCATAGGATTAATTCCATATTTTAGAACATCTCTTATGATTGTTTCAATATTACTTAGTTGTTATATTTTAGTGATCTGTTTTCCCATTCAATTAGAATTAGAAGTCTTGTATCCTTATAAATAGGGTTTAGTAATCTTTATTGTTGTTCTCTTCTCTTTATCGAAAACCTACGAATTCAACTTGTACATATAGTTATCAAACCACAATTTGAGACAAGAAAGTTGTGGTAATTTACTCATAATTCTCTTTTGTTATGTTTACAAAGTTACTAATGTATGTGATTGCAGATTACGGGCTGTTCTCTTGGAGCGTTTTGATCGAAACAACTCTCTCTTGATTTGTAGCTGTTTTGAGGAGATATTAAAGAAGGATCCAACATGTCGTGATTCTTTAGCAAAACTCATAATGATGCACCAAACAGGTACCTTCATTCTTAACAATTTCTTTCATATGATTTGAATAGTTTTCATATCTTATTATCTTTGTCTCCCTTATTTTCTGATCAATCTTTGGCTTGAATGGGGACGAAAAGAAGGGGAAAAAAGAAAATGTAACCCTGAAATAGTTGGGACTTGGGGACACTGGAGTTCATCTTGAACTACTGACGAATTCACTGTGGTGCAGTCCACATATTTGTTTTTTGGCAATGGATGAATTCCACTGTTATGTCACAAGTGAGAATTTAGTCCTCATTAATCATGAATCCAATGGCTGAAATACATTTGGGCTGATTACATGTGGTTGAAAAACTGACCTATTTTTAAATAGAGAATTAAGTCCTTCTTGTAGTAGAAGGATCAAAGTTTCTAGAATTCAAATCAAGAATTTCCTTGCAAGCAGCATCCATTTGAGGAAACCTTTGGCGGATCACCTTCAAGCACAAACATAGCTTCATTCACGTCACTCTCTTGTTTTAGAAGACTTTCAATTTGGCTCTCATTTTCCTCAACTTCAATATATTGTGGAAATTCCTCATTAAATAAGAGAGAGCTCATATATTGTTTTGGAAGAATACTCTCATTCGAAAGTTGATTTGAAATTTTCTTTGTTTTCTCCTAATTAGCTTCTTTTAGGTCCTCATCACAAGGCCTTCGTTTAGCAGTTTGGCTGAAGAGAAATAGAGAAATGCAATTGCCTCACCATTCAACCTTTGATTGTGACCCAGGCATGGCTCAGATCCAGAACAACTCGATTCTATAGGTTCAAGCTTGAATGCAAAATTTGATTTGTTTTAGCAGTACCAATCCAAATAAACTCACCCTTGCACTTGTGCAATTATTCAAGCTGCTGTGAACTTCATTCCCCATGGCTGAATCTAGTGGATTTGGCGGTCGTGAATTGCATGAGTTCTGAATCCCGATTTCACACTCCCATAACAGATGGCCGACATTGTGTGGCTGCAAACTTCTTTGATTCTCCTAGGATGGGTTTTGATAGCTTGTTGGACTACAATAAGCTTGAAAAACTGGAGGCCCTTGGTAGCTAACCCACGTGCACCACAATGCTGCAACACCGATAGAGGTAGGTTGACCTGCCTGCGTGCAACCCACCTCAATAAGACTGCTTTTATTTCATTCTTTTCTTCGTTCCATTTTTTATCCACTACCAGTCCAGTCCGTTGACGCCACCAATGGGGCAGCATCCATAGATGCTTCTACTGCTACCACTATCCAACTTCTGCTTCTTCGTCTTGAACCCAAACTGGAATATATGGTTGAAATTTTGGCTTGAATCTCCCGAGCACTGCATTCTCAAAAGTCTGCCATGTCTCATTTAGTTGCATCCTTTCTATCCAATTGTTAGGTTCCTTGATTGCAAGATAGAGGAAAGGGAATTATTGGTCCCTTTATTTTATTGATAACAGGGAAAAGATTGCACAAAGGAATCTAATCCCCTCCTCCAGAGCATTCTCTAGTTCACACCAAAGTTTTCTCTAAAAGTAAAATCCTGACCTTCTCAAAGAGGGCTGATCCCATTTATACTTATAGCTCATAGGATCGGTTGTTACAGTAGAGATAGAAAATAACTAATTCTAACTAACACCTAAAATCTTTTACTTTACTAACTAGGCAAGTATTTGCCTTACTCTTCCTTCTATAATAAACCTGAAGGACTTCGTCTTTTGGTGAGGGATTTATATTGGATCAAACACTGTCATTAATTGTTTTCTTCTAATATGTTGCAGGCGACTATAATCTTGAATCTCTTGTGGAAATGATTGCTTTACATTTGGACGCTACAGATGCTGAGTACAATACATGGAGGGTCTTCTCTTTATGTTTTTCTAAATTGTCTCTCCTTGAAGAAGACTGCATGTCTGCATGCTCCATTCGAAATGAGGATAGACAGGATCGCTCCTTACCCAAAACCCCAAAAATATTTACAGAGGGCATATCAGGAAAATCTTGGAATATTCGGTGTCGGTGGTGGCTAACAAGATATTTCAGCCATAGCAAGTTTGAATCAAGTATTGGAACTGGTATATATATTTTTTAAATTTAATTTGATCTACTATCAATCAATCACGTATTTTAATACTACTGGGTTAAATTAACTACATCAGTTTTTGTTGATCAAACTGTCTCTTATATTTAGGACTCGGGGTAGTATCATTTTAAGAGTTTGATTATGGTTACAACTACCTAAGAAGTGAAATAGTTAATTGACTTTACATCTCAAATTAACTACACACATTTCTATACATTGTTGCATTATTATAGTTTAATTCTAACCATGTTAACTTGTTCTACCACATGTTATATTGGGCAGGTGATTTACAGTTACTCACATACAAAGCAGCATGTGCATGCTACATGTATGGACAAGAGTTCAGCTATGTAGTGAAGGCCTATTCTCATTTAGAAAAAGAAAATGATAAGGATTTATTGCTATTCTTGGATGAGAACAAGAGAAATTCATATAGAATTTATGAAAAATTTCAAACAAAACTACATGGATAAATGATAAGATATATTTATTGCATTGTGAGTAATCGTTATTTGATTCATTTGTCTCAGTATTGGGTATAGCATTTATGGTTTAAATTGTAGTATTCATTTTGTATAAATTTGTTGAGATTATAGATATGGTCAAAGTTGTTCTTGTAAAGATGAGTTCTTTTAAATGAATGTTCATCTATGTCATCGAACTTAAAATCTCTAAATTCCATTAAAACTTAAATTCTGAAGGCAACAAAAAGGAGATTGCATGGATTGCAAGGGTTTTAGGTCAAGCTGTTACTTTAAAATTAAAATAAGAGTCTTAACAATAAAGTAAAAGGTGTTATGTAACTTTCATTATTTTTAGTTTAAAAACTAAATTATAAGGTAAAATAATTTTGGTTTAAATAAGCTTTTGCCTCTAAAATTATGACATTTTGGTTTTAGTCTCTAAATTTGGATATTTTATATTTATATCTCAACTTTTTTTTTTTTTTTATATATTGAAATATCACACATTAAAAAAATAAAATACATAATTGTTTTACTTTCTTGTTCTAGTTGATTGCAACCAGTAGATACAACTAGGTGAAGAACATTTTTCTCATTGTTAATAGATGGTCGCATTCCGAAGATGCGATTTTGTACTAACATTAATTTTTTGTTATTTAATAAATATTTGTATTTATTAATAATTATGTTTATTATTATTTAATAAATTATAAATAATTAAAATACTTAAAAATTTAAAATACTATTATGAAAAAACATTAATAACAATAATAAATTTAATAATATTATAAATTTTAATAATTATAATAATAAAAAGAATAATAATTTTAATAATAATAATGAGAAAATTTTATTAATACATTAAAATACATAAATAAATATATTAATACCATTTAAATTTCGGAATGCGACCATCTCTTATCATTGAGAAAAATTCTCTTCACTTCATTGCATCCCTAAGTGGCGAGATTAGCAATGGAAAAAAATAAAATAGGACAAGTGTACATTTTGATATATTAAAAAAAAAAAAGAATATAAATGTAAAAAATCCTCTAAATTTCTTTAAGTGTAGAGGATTGGGGAGGGGAGACTTTTAAAAACGAAAGGAAGAAATAAAAAGAATGAAAAATTTAGTCTATATAAGTTAAAAACATATATTTATTAAAAGCGAAAAAAATTCTAGTTTCATTTTTTATCTTTCCATTGAAAAATTGAATGACTTTTCGTAATCATATTTAAGATATAATAACCATCCTTCTTTTATAAGAATTTAGAGTTTTTTAATAAGATATTAATTAAATATAATTTTTTTTGTTTTTAATATTTAAAAATTTATATTTAATTAATCTCTTGTTATAAAATAATTTTTATAATAATTTTTTTTATAATATTTTAAATATTTATACAAAAAAATTATTAACAAATTTAAAAATCCATGTCAAACAAGAAATATATAAATAAAAATGTCTACTGTTTGTAATATATACACATTTATCATAATTTCATCTCCATAAAATTGAGGTATGTCTTTGTTGTTGAGTCAAACACAAAAAAGGTAAGAGGCGATGTACATTTTTACTTCTCTAGAATGTGTTAGTAATATATAGAACAACTAATAAAATAATTATGCATATGTCTATATTATTCTAGAATATTTGACTAGTAAATAAAATAAACTCATTTATTTTAATAATAAAAAAAGTCAAATTTTAATAAAATTATTTTTTAATTAAAATAATAATTCATGTTTTTTAGTCTATATAAAATTATCCTGTTAGTTGTGTTAGTCTTTATTAAACAACACATTAAATTTTTTTATAATTTTTTTAGAGCAAATTTAGACCATTATACAATTTTTCTTCTCATAAATTTAGAATTTTCTAATTTAAAATAAATTAAATATCATTTTTTTAAATATCATTTTTGTATATAATTATTTATAATATTATAAATATGTTTGTTATATATAATTTTTTATAATATTATAAATATGTTTATAACAAATCATTCAAAAATATATGCTTATATTTCAAAAAAAACTAAAATTATTTGCAGAATAATTTTATAAAAACTAAAAAATATAAATATTTTTACATGAACCAAAAATTATAACTTTATTAAGATTCAAAAGATATTCAGCCTAAAAAAAATCATGAAACTTCAAGAATGAAGGATCTAAAATATGCTTAAGCTTCTACATAGGCAACCACGAATCATTTATAAACATCCACTTTAAGAACAATACAATCTATTGACTTACTCCAAAATTTCTATTGTCTTCCAACTATCAACTAGAGTTTTCTATATTATCCATCTATATTCTTAACAATATTTATAGTGGCATTAGAGCTACCTCCAATCATATATTTAGCATATAAATTTCATCAAAATATTTCCAACCTAACCCTAACATTATTTTTAAATTTCCCTAAAACATGTCTAATACCATCATCTTATTATTCCTATTTCCAATGGTAAAAGATATAATTTTTGGAGCATTAAAATGAAGACTTAGTTTTTGCTCTCAAGATCTATGAGACATTGTAAATGAAAGATTTTATTACTATTTATGCATAAGCTATAACTCTCAATGCAACTCATAAAATGAGTTGAAGAAAAATAAACAGAAAGATTTGTGTTGCAAAAGAGGATATTGTAGGTATCTTTGTAAGAAGAATAGGATCTACAAGTGCTAAAGATGTGTGAAGTACACTTCACTACAAGAGAAGTTTTAATTCAGGAAATTACAATGTACATGACATTAACTTTAAACTCTAACACATGAGTTCAAATTAATAAAAATAAAGAAGTGAAGACCATAAAGTAGTACTATACTAAAATAAAAGAATTATGAAGTAAAATAAAATCTCAGCGATATAATATTATTGACAAAAAAATTATTGAGAAATTTCTAATTCTGTTTCTTGTAAGTATGATACTCAAAAGTTGAACAAGTACTAAACAATAAAATAAGCATATATTATGTAACATGAAACATATTTAAGCCATAAATTCACAATACTTAAGTATCATAAATTTAACTCTAGAAAAATAAAAGTATCATAAGTTTAAATAGACATCCACGAATTTAACATGCATGGTAAATTCTATATAATAATCAAACACAACCATAATCAAACACAACCATGCATATATATACAATAGAATATTTATCATACGTAAAACACAACAACAATTATATATGAGAGCTTTAATTCGACTCATGCATAGCAAAATAATAAATCATAAATGATAAAAGTAGCAATATAATAATTACCTGAAGTAAAATACATCCAACATAACAAAGTATATATATGTACAATTAAGTTGATAGATACTAAGTTCTGGTGTTGAGCAAGCATACATTATATACAAATACCAAACTATCCAAAATGTATGGATATGCATGAAGATTGAATTCATGGGTCCTATTCCTACTTTGGAAGAGGCAATGCTTCTGATTTGCATAGAGGACATACATTTTTTACAACAAGCCATTTTGTTATGCAATCGAGATGATATTCATGTCCACATCGAAGAATTCCAATCTTCTCTTTATTCTTAAATTCCTCCTATCCAATTAATTAATAAGGAACAATTGATAAGTACTACCTTTTGTCAACAAAAATAAAACAAAATTGATATGTATTATATATATATATAAAATAACTATAATTGATGGATCAAAATATAAATAAAATTTAACTAATTTTATTCTATTTATTATTATTATTATTATTATTATTATTATTATTATTATTATTATTATTATATCGTTCCACATAAGAAGTTCACATACAAAAATAAATAAAAAATAAGAAAGTTTAGAAAATGTAACTAACATTTTGATTGCCCCAAGAAAATTAAATACAGCTAATCATTAATCTTAATATATTTACAATTAGTTTTTTTTTTATATAATGGAATATATCATGAAAAAGGAAAGTTTACGTTGAATATTGAATACGTACTAAAATATTGAATGAAATTAAACATATTGTTTAAAGATCAAACCTGACAAATTATGCAAACATCAATTTCTTGATCGTGAGAAGCTACCTCCTCCAAATTCATGGTAGTGGGGCATGGTGAATATAATTTAGTCTTCAGCTTAGTTTTAATTGTTTCCTCTAATAAAGTAGTGCTTTCATTGCCAATCCTCTCCCCCAATGCAAGAAGTTCCTATAATCAATAATATTTTCAAGTATAATCGTTTTATTTTATAAATTTATTTTTATATAACTTAAATCTCATAATCCTATATTTAAAATTTTGTTTTTGTAGATAGTTTGCAGTTAGTTAGTTGTAACTTTGTTTGTTACTTCTAAATTGTAAACAACTTATATATAAACTAAAGCAAACAAGGCTGGAAAAACACAGAGCGTAGGGAATAGAATGCAAGCTGTAGTTTTGTAGAAATGTGCAGAAACTGGCAGCACACAAGTGCAGAAAATTATAATCATCTTTTATCTCATATTTGTGATAATTCAAATTCGGATCCAGATGTAGGAGTTCATCTCTGAACTAGATTAACAATTGTGTGTGTTTATTTTGACAATAAAAACTTTAATTCTGTTAGTCAGAAAACAGAGAACGTTCTCTATTTTACAATCTGATTAATCTTTGGTTTATATTCAATCAATATTCGTTGTATAGAAACCAAAACATTCTTTGTTTATTAACTTATGGATCTCTTTTCTAACAACAACTAGTTTCAAGAGTACGAGTTTATTCGATTCAAAAGAAAGATGGCATCAACAAAGTATGTACTTGAAAAATTTGATGGGAAGAATGATTTTGGGTTATAGCGTCTCAAGATGAAAACATGGCTAGTATATCAAGGTTTGGCAAAAATACTGGGAGGAGAGAAAGATAGTGTGAGCGAATAGAATATCTACCATAAAGGAGTCAGATGGGATAGAAGAAAGATAGTGTGAGCGAATAGAATATCTACCATAAAGGAGTCAGATGGGATAGAAGAAAGCAGTGGTGAAGGATTATTTGTCAAGGCCAAGGAAGGGAAGAAGAATAAAAAATAGAAGAATAAGTTCAAGAATAAAAAAAAACGAAAAGTTAAAAATAAAGTGTTTCATATGCAAGAAAGATGAGCATTTCAAAAAAGAATGCCCAGACTGGAAAGAAATTAAAAGATCAAATAGCAATGATGATTATGGAAATGCATCTATAGCCTCTAAAGGATATGAAAGTACAAAAGTTCTTATGGAAAATTCAACTGAAATTATGGATGATGACTGAATGTTGACTCAGGGTGTTCATTTCACATGACCTCAAATATAGATTGGTTTCTTGACTACAAAGAAACTGACGGAGGCAAAGTGATTATGGGGAACAAATCTTCCTGCAAGGTGGTTAGAACTAGCTCAATCAAACTGAAGCTGAAAAATGGAACTATGGAGATTTTGTCAAAAGTTAGACATGTTTCGTAGTTGAAGATGAACTTAATTTCTCTAGGAATGCTAGAAGAAGTTGGATGTTCATACAAAGCGGATAAATATACTCTAAAAGTGATAAAATGATCATTGGTAATCACGAAGGGAATAAGAGATCATGGTATCTACCTTCTCAATGGTTAAACAATGACATGAATGGCAACAATGGTTGTCCAAGCAACAAGCAAAACTAGCATATGATATCAAATGATGGGGCATGTAAGTCTAAAAGGAATGCAGGTTCTAGACAGATATATGGCATGCTAGGAGGTGACAAGATTGGTGATCTTGAATTTTGTGAACATTGTGTGTATGGAAAGATGCATAAAATCAAGTTTTATACACGGATGCATTGCTCAAAAGGAATTCTAGAATATGTTCACAGTGATCTATGAGACCCTACCAAGATTGCTTCATATAGAGGTAACAAATATTTCATTACATTTCTTGATAACTATAGTAGAAAATGGATTTACTTGTTGAAAAGTAAGGATGAAACATTCAAAACCTTTAAAGATTGAATCTATTGTTGAAAATATAATTGGCAAACGAATTAAAACCTTAAGGAAAAACAGTGGTCTGGAATTTTGCAGTGAGGTATTCACTAGTTTTTGCAAAACTAATAGAGTGAACAAGCATAGGACTATAAGAATGAGATGCATCATGTCCAATGTAGGAATGCCTACACAATTTTGGGGAAAAGGTGGCTATATAGCTTGCTATTTGATAAATTTGAGTCCTTCAACAACAATTAAACTCAAAAATCCTCAAGAGATGTAGATTGGATAACTTGCTAATTACAATCATCTAAAAGTATTTGGATATGCAACATCCTATCATATAAATGAAGGGAAGCTAGTTCCTCGAGCCAAGAAAGGGTACTTTGTTGGATATCCAAGCAGTGTAAAAGGTTATAGGATATGGTGTCTTGAAAGTAGAAAATGTATCATTAGTAGAGATGTTAAGTTTCATGAAGCTGAACTATACAAGTCCTTAACCAAGGCTGCTAATAAAAATTCACATCAAACTGAAGCTAAAAGGTTTGATCTTAAGGTAGATCAAGTTTTAGAAAAGAAGAAAGATCAACAAAAACCAAGAAACTTCTTGGTTTTAGAAAGACAACAGACTCAACAAGATAAGAATAAAGCAAACCAAGCTGAATGTGATATGTTCCTAGATCATGACAATTCAACAAAACATGAAGTAGATGACTACAATCTAATCAGGGACAGAGAAAGAAGGACATCAAAACCCACTCAAAGATATAGTTATACATACATGATTAGCTATGCATTACTTGTTGTTGTAGAGATCATACAAGAAGATTCTAGAAACTACAATGAAGTTGGCAAGTCTCAAGACAAAGACAAATTAATTTTAGTTATGACTGACGAGCTGAAATCACTAGAGAAGAACAACACTTGAGAACTCATACCTAAGCTTGTAAACTCCAGAATTGTAGGCAACAAATGGATTTTCAAGAGGAATGAGGGAATTCTAGGAGTTGAACCACCTATGTTCAAAGCAAGGTTAGTAGCAAAGGGATTCACTCAAAGGGAAGGTGTAGACTACAATGAAATATTTTCTCTTATAGCCAAACATACATCTATAAGGATAATATTAGCCATGGTAGCACACTTTGACATCGAGTTAGAACAAATGGATGTCAAAACAACCTTTCTCCATGGTGATCTGAATGAAACAATTTTAATGCAACAATCAGATGGCTTTAAGACTCAAGGAAGAGAGGATTGAGTCTGCTTGCTAAAGAGAACACTTTATAGACTAAAGGAATGAGTTTTGATTCATTCCTGCTCAGTCAAAGTTATGCTTGAACTAATTTTGATAGTTGTGTGTATTATAAATAAGTATCATCTGCCACATACAATTACTTGTTGTTATATATGGATGACATGCTAATAACATCTAAAAGTATAAAAGAAATAGAAAAATTGAAGGTCAATTGAAGAAAGAATTCAAGATGAAGGACTTAGGGCCAGTCAAGAGTATCATAGGAATGGAAATCATCAAAATTAGAGAGCAAAGAAAACTGATAATTTCCCAAGAGAGCTACATTGGAAAAGTCCTAAATTGATTCAATATGAGTGAATCAAAGGAAGTCAACTCTCCACTTGCAGCCCACTTCAAATTTTCTTCAGCCATGTCACCAAACACAAATTTGGAAACTGAAGACATGAAGTCAATACCATATGCAAGTGCCATTGGGAGCCTCATGTATGCTATGGTGTGTTAAAGGTCTAACATTTCTCATGTTGTAAGTGTCACAAGCAGATTTATGGAGGGATGAATCATTGGCTAGTTGTCAAGTGGATTCTAAGGTACTTAAAGGGAACTCAAATCATGTGTTTTGAATACAACAAATATAACCATCAAAATCAATCCAAGGATTTGTAGACTCTGATTTTTCTAGAGATTTAGATAGAAGAAGATCTCTTACATGATATGGGTTCACGATGTTTAACAACACAGACAGTTGGAAAGCTAATCTTCAACACATAGTGACATTATCAACAACAAAAACATAATATGTTGCTCTTGCTAAAGCTGTAAAAGAAGGAATTTGGCTGAGAAAGTTCTCCGTTTTACAATATCCATTTTAGATTCAATCAATTTTCGTTTTACAGAAACCAAGAACATTTTTGGTTTCGTGACTCATTGATATATGTTTTAACAACAATAAGAAAACAAATTTTAAATCTCTATTCAGTTACCTCGTAAGACATTCCCTCAATGTTCAATCGCATATCGTCATCCGGATTTTGCGCTTGACCGACTAAAATATAGTCCTACACAAATGAAATGAAGGTCAATTGATAAGAAAATCAATGTTATGAAAATAAATTGATTTTTTTTTATAAAAAAAAAAACTCAAATTAATATATATTCAAATAAACATTTAGAGAAAAAAATTGTATAATCACTAATTTTTTGTTAAAAAAAATCAGTGACATACATTTTTTCTGTATCTAATTTTGATAATTAATTTTTATTGTTTTTTAGTTATGAGAAAATATTACATAAACTAGGACAAAGCCAAGGGAATATAAAACATGATGTCTGATTATCGCAGGCATGAAGCTGTCGGCCTGATAAATCTGAAAGGCTATTTGTAAAGGAATCGCGACACTGCATGGAGGATTTGGTAGAACTCTTTGCATTGCAAGTGCTGGATGATGATATTGATAATGTTGATGTTGTTGGATGAAAGGAGGAGGATGAAGAAGCATGAGGCCATTTCTATTGCCAACTATGTCATGATGAAAACCCATGCTTGCACTCTCTAATGAACTTCCATTTATATAGGGTGCTGGAAAATGATAGTGAGATAGTCAAACTAACTTGATTCAAATCAACATAAATTTTTTCAAGAAATATATCCAATATTATATTATAGGTATCAAATATGGAAAAACATGCATCAAAATTATTCTTTAATATTGTGGCAAATTATTCACATACTAGGTTATCCAAGTAAAGGAAACAAATAGATAAAAGGAAAACCTTAAAAAAATGTTTACCTTGTATGTAAGGCATTGGATGAAAGTGTTGCCCCAAATAGTTTCCATGAATCAAATGGTTATGGTTATGAACCATAATGGACTCACTTGGCATGCTCCATGCTCTTCCATGTGGTCCTACTTGATTGAGTGAAGGGATGCCTAATGGCAATGACACATTATCCTTCATAGCATTAGGAGAAGCAATAGAAGAATTAAGGAAATCATTAGAATATTGTTGCTTTCCTATAATTATTTTGTGTGCATCTCTACCTTCATCCATGAAACCAATGCTTCTTCTCGTATTATCTTAGCAAATTTGAAGACTGCAAATTTTGAGGCTGCACAATATAATTTTGAGATATTTGGGTGGCTGTTTGAAGTGAGAAAAATCATGTCATATTAATCATTTGGATATTATAATCCTTGCATTTTTTTACCGCTAAATCTTTAATAAAATTCTCTCATAATTGAAGTTTAAGCAAAATCATTTTCGATAGAAATAAGCCCTAAACTAGTTAATCTACTTCATGACATTGTCAATAACAAATAAAACTTTGATAATTTTATACTTATTTCAATATATGCAAAAGTAATACAAATAGTTAATACTATTTCATAAATATGCATGTACTAAGAAACACCAATTTATCAAAGAAATGGCCTAAATATTTCGATACTTAACATAAATATGAAACTCTCTTTAATAGGGTTATATTGCTCAAACTCTATATTTATTAAGTGAGTAAATTATTTGATATACATAGATAAAATAATTGATCTCAAAAGAATCAAGAATTGCATGTCCAAAGGTTTCATTAAGTGAATTAAGAGGAACTTTGAATGTGATATAGACAAAAATTAAAAAGTCAAAATGAGATTTTTAGATGAGATTATCTCAGATTTGGTCTCTGACCATGTATATAAGTTCAAAACGACTTAAAATATAATGAAAATATGGTGACAATGGTTGTCTTATGGAGAGAGAAAATGAGAAAAATGATAGGGTTTTGCTAAACATATCATATTAAAGGAAATGCGGCAAAATTACTTTTTTATTTTCTTACTTATTTTTATTTAATTATAGTGTATTTTTATCATGTAGTTTCATTCTTGATAGGTGTATGTAAAATAATTGATCTCAAAAGAATCATCAACTACATATTTGAAGGTTTGATTAAGAACTCCAAGAGATATTGAGTATTTTTCTACTAAATTTGACGTTTTTAAACAAAAATTGATACTCACAGTGATGGTAGTAGCAAGACGACGAGTTTGTTGGTGATTGTGATAGAACAAAGCATTGAACAATCAAAACGAAAGATCTGGATGAGATGGTCTCAGATCTGATCTCTGATCATGTATATAATGCTCAAACGATTTGAAATCTAATGAAA
Organism: Cicer judaicum; assembly: GCA_037974835.1. Taxonomy (NCBI): domain Eukaryota; kingdom Viridiplantae; phylum Streptophyta; class Magnoliopsida; order Fabales; family Fabaceae; genus Cicer; species Cicer judaicum. The sequence goes on along the minus strand of JBBPBS010001143.1, from coordinate 8,401,564 downwards.
AGATGGTGACTGTGGTTGTCTTATAGAGAGAGAAAATGATAAATATCAGATAATTTTGCTAAAAGTATTGCGCATATCTTATGAAAGGAAATGTGAAAAAATTATTTTTTTTATTTTCTTTCTTGATTTTTAATAGTGTATTTTTTAAATAATGAAATATATAGGTCTAAGTCTCAAATAAAAATTTAACACTTACCATATGATTAAAATAAGGTAAAAAGATTGATGCTCTTCAAAATTTATATGAAAGATATTTTAATGTATTTGGTCAATTTTAGATTCTTCAATTCTATTATTTTATTAATATTAAAATACATATGATAAATAAGTAAATAAATAACAATACATAACATAATTTAAATTATTATAAAATAATTTTTCAAAAGTTAAAATGTACTTATTAGGGCATAAATGAGGGAGATATTATAGTCAGTTAATTATTCTATAAATATTATTTAATAATAAACAATTTACTAAAACAATTTTGATACTTCGTATACTTTTTATATAAAATAAGTTATCATTAATATTTAATTTTTCAATGTCATAATTATTTTTAGAATTTTGTTAGGATAATTTAATATAATAAAACACATATTAACGCATCTTAATATTATTAATTCTAATATTTTCATTAGTCGGATATAGAGTCTTTGACTTAAGTAAAATTACACTGTCAGTTAAAATGCAATCTAAATTTCTTTCAACTTTTAGCATAAAATTTGCACCATTAACTTTCATCATACATCATATACAATTATGATAATTTAGTTTTCATATCCTCACCATAAATCCTTATTAGAATTAGGAAAAGCTGGTATTAAAGAAATGGTTAAATACCTTATAATATTTTTTTATATAAAAATATATTTTGATGTTACATCATATAATTAATATGTACCTATTGAACATAAACTATTTAAAATTAAGTAAGACTAAATAAATTTTAGTTAATATTCAATTATCACTTTACATTTTTTGCAAGACAAAAAGAATATTTATAATAAATGATAAATAAAAAATATAAGAATTGTAAATTAAAATATATTTTTTATTACAAGAAAATGAAAAATAAAATAACTTATTAAAGTCTATTAGCAATTTAGTACCAATACATTTGACTTGTTTTCAACGGTTTTAGACTGCTCCAACTATTCTCAGTTAAAAGATTAGTCAATTTTTAGAATCTATGTAAGTTTGGTTTGACTGGTCCAACCGAGATGTTTGGATTGGTTTTCAAAACTATGGTTCAGTCTCTCATAATATATTACCATTTTAATTATATAATTAATTTTTTTTAATAACTAGTAAACCGGAGAAAAATCATGTATTATATTTATAAATATAGAGAGATAAAGAATCAAATTAAAATTTTATATTGTTAGATAATATCACATATATCTATTGTTAGATTGAAATTTTATATTATAAATTATTTATATAAAATTTTGAACAAATTTTAAATATTATATGATAGATTTTTGAAACTCATCAAAATTAATAATATTTAATAAAATTATATAAAATATTAATTTTAATATATCTTATTGATACAAATAACGAGTTTAGTTTTTAGTGTTAGCCTGGTTCGCAACCTTTTTCTTCTTCTTAGAATTTCTCCCCGTATTGTTGATAGATTATAGTGTCTCCAAAAAAAAACTTAAAACGACCAAATTGACAAGTTTCTAAGTAAATGAAATAATGAAACAATTGAGTAAAGAAATTGGTGAAACAATAACGTAATTAAGCTATAAAAAAATATAAGAACTTTCGGTGGACAAAAATAATCAAAGGATCAAACAATAAAATGACAAACTCTTCTCTATATTTAATATGCGAATTTTACCGCCTCTTTAAAAAAATAGTATAAAAAACATAAGTAGAAACATATTTAGGCCATAAATTCACAATATTACATATATAGTATCAAGAGTTTGACATCCATGAGTATAATTAACTTTGCTAAATTCTACGCAACCACAAATCCAGTACCACAGAAAGATAAGATGCAATCATGTAAAATTGAAGGTGAATTATGAGAGCTTTAAACAATCTATAAATATCCAACAACAAAAAATTATTAATATAATTATTTAGAGTAAATACATCCAACATAAAATATTTTCACAAATTGATAGATACCGATAAATATAGTTCTAGTATGCCCAGCATGACCATAACAGAATATTAATTTTGTCTAAAATTAAATAATCAATGAAGGAAGTAGAAAGGGCAGTAAAAAAAAAGATATCCATGCATGAAGATTGAATTAATGAATTTCTATGCATCCTTCTTTCCAAGTTAAAGCATTTTATTTGCATTTAGAACATGTATTTTTTACAGCAAGCAATTTCGTTATGCAATCCACATGATATTCGTGCTCACATCGGACAATTTCAATCTTCTCTCCATTATTAAATTTATCCTATACAATTAATTAATAAGGAATAATGGATAGGTACATCAAAGGAATAATTCCAAAGAAAATTTGAAATATAAAGTACCACCTTTATCACAAAAATATAGGACCCTGCAATTAAATAAGAAAAATTACAAAAGTTAACGTTATGTTCGGTTGAAATTCAAATAATTCCACGTTACTTGGAATTGTAAAGAAAGAGAGAGTTCAAAGCTATATATACATCTCTAGTTTTTTATAACATTTCACACCAGTTAGAAACACTTTAAGTTTATATATGACTATTTCTTTATTTATTGTTTTAGAGTTTTGTGAGGTAGTTAGATATATTCTTTAGAGAGTGTATTTGTAATACAATTTTTACATAGTGTTAGTCTCTCCCAATATCTGGTTTCAGTAGCTTTTGGTATTGTAGAAGTGATGTTTAGGCAAAGTCATGACTAAGGTAAGATTTGGTTATTAAGTAATCATTTGTGGTTCACCTCTCTTTCTTGGGAACCTACTTGTGACATGATTTACATTTTTTTATACCGCTACAATGTCAAGTGCTATTAAGTTTGACATAAAGAAATTTGATGGAAAAATTGAATTTGGTTTCTGGAAAATACAAGTCAAAGATGCGTTGATTCAATCAGGATTACACAAAGCGGTGAAAGTAAAAATTTCCAAAATGGACAACAAAAATAGGAGGAATTAGATTTGAGAGCTGCAAATGCAATTTGTTTGTGTTTGGTTAAAAATATTCTTGCGAATGTGCAAGACAAGTCAACAACCAAAAAGCTTTGGGTGAAACCTGAAAGCCTACATCAAGGAAAAGTAATCTCAAATCAATTGTTGTTAAAAACAGTTTCATAATTTACACGGATAAAAATCTGAAAGTATATGATCATTTAAATACTCTAAATTGTATTTTCTCTAAATTGGAAGTCATTGGAGTGAAGATTGAAGATGAAGATAAGGTGTTAAGATTGATATGATCTCTTCCATCTTCCTATGTATATATCACACTTGTTTTGATATACGGGAAAGAAACTTTGAGCTTTGAAGAAGTTGCTAACAAAATTATTTATGAAGAAAGCAGGTTGAAAATTGAGGAAGATGTTTCATTAAACTCGGTGTTGGTTGTTAGCGGGTTAGCAATTGTACATAGGGGTGTAGACTATTTGTGAAAAGTTTATGTATTATAACAATTTTCACATAGTATTATTCTCTGGTCGTAATTTTTTCTTCGATTTTAGAGTTCCACGTTGTTTTCTTGTGTTTAATTATGCTATTTAAATTTCTTTGTTTGCGTTAATTTCCCAACAGTTGGTTGTAGTAACAAAAAAAATTTTAATAATTGAAAGCCTAGTTGTGGTAGGACTAAAAGTATCATAGTAATATAGTCCCTCCATTTGGTTGTATCCTTTTGCAACCAATCTAGTCTTCTAACTATCAATAGTTCTGTTAGATTTTCTCCTAATCTTATAGACCCATTTGCTTCCAATAGATGTGATCCCTTGTGGCAAGGAGGGGAAGGTCTATGTGTTTTTGGATTGGAGAGATACTAGTTCTTTTTTCATTGCTTTGATCCAATGTTCAAACTTATTGGCTTTAGAGAAATTTCTTGGATTGGAGAGACTTATATATGAGCTAGCGACTGTGTTTGGCTGCCTGGTGACTATGAGCTTATGACTGTGTTTGGCTGCTTGGTGACTACAAGCTAGTGACTGCTGACTTATGAACTTGTTACTATGTTTAGTTGTTGGTGACTATAAACTTGTGACCGTTATCTGGTTGGTGACTATGAGCTTGTGCATGATGACTAATTGATCTCTTGCATGTTGATCTAACCTTGTTTTCTAACATGCCCCCACAAACTATTGAGTGATGTAAGTTGAACAAGCAAAACTTGTTGATGAATGAGTTGAAAATAGTGGTAGAAGTGCTTTGGTGAAAATAATCAGCTAGCTAGTATTTTCTTGAAATTGGTGTTAACTTCATGGTTTCGTTTTTGGTCTTTTCTATTACTATATGACAATCTATATCTAAGTGAATTGTCTTTTTGTTGTTAAGTTTTCGTCCATTGGAGTGTTGGTTGGTTTACATCCCATCATTCATGCATGTATCATTGAGAAGATCCAAACAATAATTTCTTCGGTATATAGAAATTTCTTTGTGGGATTGGTCCACTTCAATCCCCCAAAAGTATGTAAGGGCCCCAATATTCTTGATCTCAAATTTGTTGTGTAGGACTCCCTTGAGGGATTGGAACTTTGACATGTCATTTCCTACTAGCCTGCTTAAGACCATATAAGTACTATGTTAGTTTACAAACTAGGTTTAAAAGGGTAGAAGTTAAACCTGGAGGTAGTGTCATATAGACATCCTCATGTAGATCACCATAAAGGAATGTATTATCAATATCTAGTTGGTGCAAGTGCCAAATGTGAACTGAAGCTAAAGTTAGAAAAATTATGGTTGTGATATTTGTAACTAGACTAAAAGTATCATAGTGATCTAGTCCCTCCCTTTGGTTGTATCCTTTTGCAACCAATCTGGTCATGTATCTATCAATGGTTACATCATATTTTCTTTTAATCTTATAGACCCATTTGCTTCCGATAGATGTGATCTCTTGTGGCAAAGTTACTAAGGTCCATGTGTTGTTGAATTGGAGAGATATCACTTCTTCTTTCATTGCTTTGATCTAATGTTCAAACTTATTAGTTTCATAGAAATTTCTTAGTTCAACTTTAAAATAGGAGGACTAAAACTACAATAAAGCCTATTATAAATTCACATTCAATGAATCCAACACACAAAATTTAGCACTAATAGGAAACTAGCATATATTCAATACAAGAGAAGTTTTAGCATGTAAAACACAAGGACAATTATGAGAGCTTCATTTCAACTCATGCATAGCAAAATAATAAAGTACCTATATAATTACCTAAAGTAATTAAATACATTCAATAGAACAAAGTCTGTAGAAGTTGATCCATAAAAAGTTTTGGCGGCCAGAATAGTTAACTTGGACAGAATGATACACCCAACATAAAAAGTTTGCACAAATTGATATATAATACCAAGTTCTAGTGCCAGCAAGAACATAACAAAATATCCATTTTGTCCAAAATTAAATTATCCAAGAAGGAAAAAAAAAAAAAAATATTCAAGCATAAAAATTAAAAGAATATTCATGCATAAAGATTGAATTCATGAATTCCTACTCATCCTTCTTTCCAAGAGTCAAAGCTTCTGATTTGCATATAGGACATGTATTTTTTACAACAAGCCATTTCGTTATGCATTCCACGTGATATTCATGCTCACATTGCAGGATTCCAATCTTCTCTTCTTTTTTAAATTCATCCTATCCAATTAATTCATAAGGAATAATTGAATAATGCCATATAAAAATTGAATTTGAATATCAAGTACTATCTCTATATAAAAAATATGGGATATGACGATCAAATAAGAAGAATTATAAAAGTTATGGTTATAGTAATATTAAATTTTTTATAAATGATATTATTTTTATAAAATTATTTTTATTTCATGTTTACATCATAATATTTATTGTCAGTAGTAAAAAAAATAGGTAAAATAATTAGCAGTATATTTATTAGTAAAAAATAATAAATTAAAGAAAAATATTTAAGGGAAGAAGTAGTACAAAATAAGTGAAAATATTGAAAGAAAATAAATGTATTGTGAAAATATCACACCTGACATATTATGCATGCATCATCTTCTGGATCGTCAGGAGGTAACTCTTCCAAATTAATAATAATGGGTTTTGGTGAATAATTTTTAGTCATCAAGTGAGTTGCAATTGTTTCCATTGATAAATTGATGTTTACGTTGCCAATCCTCTCTCCCAGGGCAAGAAGATCCTATAATTAATAATTTAAAGTGTAAATATTTTAATTAATTATAATTAACTCCAAATTTCACATTGTTAGGAAAATACAATATGGACTTACCTCATAAGACATGTTATCAATGTCCAACCGCATATCTTGATATTGGTCAACTAAATTTTCCCCTTCATCAATTAAAGCAAAACCCTATACAAATGAAGTTCAATTCATAACAAAATCAATGTTTTAAAAAAGAACAATTCAATGTATAGAGTCACTAGATTTTGTGAAATGAAAATCATTAAAAAATATATATATATTTTGTCTTTCTATTTTTTATATTAGCAATTAAATATTACATCAACTACAATAAAACCAAAAGGATCGAGAGTTCGATGTGCGAGAGTTGTTTGGGGCATTGCTCTTGGTTGTGGATGAGGATGTCTGAGACCATTTGTGTTGCTAATTGTCTCTTGAAGATAGCTTTGAAAACCCATACTTGAACCCTCTAATGAACTTCCATTTACGTTGGGTACTAAAGAATAATACGAAAACAGTTAAAACAAATTAATTCAAAGAAATGTATATGCATGCAAAAAAAAAAAAAAATTACTTATAAAACAATGTTAGGCCTTGGCATTCCATAATTTAGACATTATTTTTTTTAAAAAAGAAGTAGAAATTAAAATGTTTTATGTCATTATACTATAATAAAATCACTTTTTTTAATGTAATCAGACAATTGGTTATCAATAATATTTATGAAGAATTATTTAAAACAACTTAGTATTTAAAATATTTTTTATTCTGGTTTTTTTTATTATTCGTAAATAAACAAATGAAAACTTCTAAAAATAATTATTTAACAAAAATGTTATTAAAACAAAACTTAGCATTTTTTGTTGCCTTTAAAAAAATTCCATGATTTTACAAATATTTTGTTGCCTTTAAATTTCATAATAATTTCATGATGTTACAAATTAATGACTTACATGACATCCAAGTTATATGAACAAATGGCAAAAGGGAGATCCTCAAAATAAGAAAACAAAGTGTTTACCTTGTAAATGTGGCATTGGCTGAAAATTTTGCCCCATAGAGTTTTCAGAAATCAAACGGTTATGGTTATTTCTAAGTTGTGCTACTCCATTTGTGTGTCTTGCATTAGAGGAACTACCTAAAGCATTAGAAGATTGGTGATTTCTTCTAATCCTTTTGTTTGAACCTCTACCATCATCCATGATATCACTTTTCTGAAAATTATATTAAAAAGTTTCAATTAGAAAATTATCCTATTTAGAAAAATTTACTGCAAAAATAATAGCTAATAGTTCACTCATAATAAAAATTTTAAAATAATTATTTTCTATTGATGTATGAGCAAACTAGTTAACCAACTTGATAATATAATAAATAATTAAAAAATAATATTTCATTTTTTTCAATTTAGTAAAATATATCTTAGTAGATGCAATTGAAACAAATATAGTTAATATTATTTCATAAAATTTATGTGTATTTATAAACTCAATTATATGTCTTCAAAATATTAAATATTATAAAATTCTATTTTGATTCAACTGTTTTGACTTTTCTTAAAACTTTTAATTTTTAAATATAATTTTATTATGATATATATCATGCTTTATATACATTTCAAGATATTTGAAATATAATCTTTTTTTCAAAGATATGGTTTAATTAAGTCAAAATTCAATTCATATGTTATAAATTATCTAAATCTTATGTGAAGCGAATCACCTGTCTAATCTTTATATCAATAAAAATAATCGTCGAGTTCAAAAAATACCTAATCATCTTAAGTTTTGGTTGTATGAATTTCTAAAAAAATTGATAATGGTGTTTTTTCACTAAAATTTTACGTTTTTCAACAAACATACATTCAATCTTTATTTTATTTACTGTAATTTCAACACTAATGTTTTTCATTAAAAAATTCAGTTGAAAGGATATATATATATATATTGATAATGAAAGCAAGAGACAAAATAATATAATACTTACAGTGGTAATATTGGTTCAACGATGTTCAGTTGATGACTACGATAAAATAAAATGTGAATAGCGAAAATGAAAGATTTGAACGAGATAATCTCAGATCTGGTCTTCGATTATCTAAATATAATTTGTGAATGCTGAAAATTCGATAAATAGATGGTGATGGTAGTTGTCTTGTTGAGAGAGAAAATGAGACTTTTTAATTTTGATAATAAACATAGGGTTTTACCAAAATGATTGTGCATGTGATATGATAAGGGAGAGATGTATGATTATTTTATTATTTTATTTCTTGATATTTATATAATTTTAATATATTTTTAAAATAATAAAAATTATAGATATAATCATAAAATAAAAATCCACCATTTACCATAGCATTAAAAAAAGTTTAGAAAAAGATAAAATAACGGTCTTCAACATTTATATAAAAGATATTTATGTGTCTTGGATAATTCTAATTTTTTTATTAAAAGTTAAATATATGTGATAAATAATAAATTAAGAGGACATAACATAATTAAAATGAATTTAATTCATATGCAGAGACAATGGAAAGACTTTTTTACACCCGTAAGTAAATTATAATCATTTAGTTTTCATAATAGATTAATAGTATCTCATTTAGATTATTTACGTTTATGAGGCCTACTTTATACAAGTTTGATTTTGTATTCTTTAGGGACATACGGTTGATTAATTTCTCTTTTTTCAATTTTTCTAAAAGCAAAATGAATAATAAGTATTTTAAAATATTTTTCAAAAGTATTGATGTACTTATATCCTTAAAATAAGATGATGTACTTAGTAAAATGCATACATGAGTGAGATATAGTGTCTTTCAATTATTCTAAAAAAATATTTAATAATTATAACAATTCTGAAAAATATTATTTAATTATTAGAAATTTTCCAATATATGCCTGATTATCATCGTACTTCATATAATTTTTATATAATTTTCAATGTAATAATCATTTTTAAAGTTTTCAACTTATTATTAAAAATTAATATTTTGACATTTCATATTTTATTTTTTTGACTGACTATTATTTTAGTTATATATTATTATCATTTTAATAATTTATATCCAATATGTGTAGAAATGAAAATATCATTAAATTATTTTAAAAAATTTAGCACAAAGAATAATTAATACTTGTGAGTTTTTATGACTTAAGGTAACTTATTTTCTTAAAGTTGTTATTAATATATTTTATTTTTATGAAAAAATTAATTTTGTAATAAAAATAAATTACTTAATAATATAAGATATCATTAGATGAACTTTTTTTTTTTTGAAAAAATTTATTTTTACTTAAAATTATGACTGTTAAATATTTCTTTTTTATAAAAGTCAATTTAGATTGTTGGCCCCAAAAACGTAATATTTCGAGAAAGTATATATTATTTAGTTTGGATGGTGTTGCAACGAGGCAAACAACAATAAAAATGGAATTAATATATTTGATTAAAAAATGCTTAATTATTTTGAATATTCATTCTACGAGCTCAACGGACTAAGATAAGTAAAAACATAGATTTAATGTTTCTCTATAATTAGAAACATATATTTAATGTTATCTTAGAAATGGTAAATTTTAAGATATCCATATTCATGGATCTTAAAATGTATTTAAATTCTTGAATCTCTACTCGAAGACTTTAAATATTCAAATAATTTAGTATGAACCAACTATCTACTCAATCTCAAAAATGAATTTTACTTCTGTAAAAGAAACTACATATTTTAAATCGAATTTTTTATCTTTGTTTTTTTAAGTATTTTATCTTTATTTCAAAACTTTATTTTTTTTAAAAATCAAGATATAATTAATGATATTTTTCTTTTTATATCTTTAAAAATTCAAAATCATGCATTAAATGAATTTTATTTTACTTAATAAATAAAGGGTGAACAAATTAAATTTGTCTAAATTTATTATTTCTTAAAATATGTGTTGTAAGTTGTAGTTTTTATAAGGATCTTGGGATCTATGTTTCTCACATAAAATACAATAAATGACATATTTACTTACATCATATGTTTTGATAGAAACTAAAAGTAATAATTTATTCATAATCAATCTATCTTTTTCCGTTCCTTCTTTTTCATGATCATTTCTTAATAGATAGAAAAACTTTATGGTACAAACTCCTTGAAATCATCAATTAGTAATTTATTTGCACTCTTTTATGGATATTTTGTATTCTTTCACATATATTTTTATCATTTTATATGAGTCATCATTATAAATTTAATTATTTATAAAATTATTCTGACATTCTCCCACTTGACTCATGTGATTTAACTATACATGCATTGATGAACTTTACATGCATTGATTCCATCATTCATTATAATTAAGAATATGAACTAATAAGAGTCACGACGGTTATATAACATTAATCTACATATTTCTTTTCATGTACTAGTATATTGGTTTTTCTCCTCAATATGATCTTAAGTTGACAAATGCATATTGGATTCAATCATAATGTCATTATCAATAATATTGTTTGCTTTCAATATCATTAATTGCATGATTACATAAGTAGAAAATAAAATAAAGTCATAAACATCACACAAATTAGCTTAAAGCATCAAATGCACATAAATAAAACATCATCATTCAACATTCACTTGTGGTATAATGCCAATACTTTTTGCATGGCCATTCATGTGCAAAATAATGTCAATATTTTCTACTTGATCATTCATTAGTAGATATAATACTCATATTTTCTACATGACCACCAAAATACTTTAGATGGTAACCCTTTTATCAAAGGGTCAACAATCATAAAATTTGTGCTAATATGTTCCATTGATATTTTATATTATGAATCGATAAAGGATTTTTGAAAAACTCATCATATTCTTAATGTTGAATTGATGTTATAAACAAAAATCAATCGTCTTTGATTTTACAGAGACTAAATCCAAACAAAAAATTTACAAAGACTAAAATTAAAAAATAATATATTTGTAGAGTTCAAATAAATATTTAAACCTAAAAATATTCATTATCTTTGAATATATAAATAAAACTAATAAACACACATTATCAACATCATGTCCAATAGTTATAACAACAAATAATTAACCATTCATAAATATCTTATAACAATGAATTTTCAATTATCCACTAATAATCATAATTTTAACTTTATACTATGAGTAATTAAAATGAATCATATAAATCGAGAATTAAATAACCATACAAGTTAGACTACTTTAACGATTAACAAACTTTCATAATATATAATTCAAAATTTAATTTTTATTATACTTTATTGAGCGTGGCTATCTTGTGACACCTACAATTACACATAGCAATAACTCAATTATTTGACATAAGAGACTAAATTTAAGTTTAATATTACACTGGAGTTATCCCAAAGGATAAATCATCGTGATTTTACAAAAACTATAACTTCTAACTTTTGAAAATTAAATATGAATTGATTCTTACTTTCTTGATTTTACGGTGAAGGTTCATTCATTCACAAACAAGTGAAGTAATTAATCATGAAAATGAAGTTTAACTTCACCTACTGCCAATTCTAGATTTTCTTTATCCAATTTATTAACAATGACAAAAGAAGAAAGCATGCATCAAAAGTGCTTGTTGATGAAAGCATTTTCGTACAAGCATCATTTCAATTCAAGGCTTTGCATTCAAGTAGGATAATATACATACACGTACGTAATCAAAATATCAATTGCAAAAACAAGTTTCATTTTGGAACAAAAATGGAGAATCACATCATTAAGTGCAGTGCAGCGGAAAAATTTAATCATTCTCTAAATTTCATAATTAGGATTCGTAATAAAATTTGGAGAACTAACATTTTTGAAGAGTCACATAATAACACAGCCTAAGACTTTGATACACATGTAAATTGTAGTTTTCATGTTTATATTCTAAAAAAAACTAACACATTAATTATTAATTATAAGGATTTTGAAATTATAATTCTCACAAAATACAATAAATAACATTTTCTATGATATGTGATGATAGAAAATAAAGACAGTAATCCACTTATAAGATAAATTTTTGGGCAGAGACATAACCCTTGAAATCATGGGATAGTAACTTTCATCAAATTGCTAATATGTATAGAATTTATTTGCATTATTTCATATATGACGGACATGTGTATCATTATTACACGAGTCATTATTATAAATTTAAATATTCTTACATGTGTGTCCAAAATTAAAAGAACCAAAATTCATAAAAGAATAGAGTAATAAATAAAATCTATATATCGATAAGCTATCAAAACAATCACATTGAACTTCAAAAAACAAAAACAAATTACTTGATAAAAATGTTTCATTTGTGAGTTCATAAAACCATATATATTCTACTATTTTCTCTAAACTAAAATTAGTAAAATATTATCTTAAATAAACTAACAATTATTACAATAATTTTAAAAACGATTTTGCATTCTAAAATGTTTAGAAAATAATAATTTTACTAAAATATTATCATATATTTCAAAAATATTCAATAAAATTTGTCTTAGACCTTAAGATATGTATGGTGGGACATGTCATGAGTTTTGTCAAAATAACAATTCTTAATTTTTTTCACTTTAGATTATCTAAATTTTCTAAAAAAATATACGGTATAGAAAAAGCATTCGTGAGAGGTTGTGTATTGGTAGGAATATAAATAGGTTGGACCAAACTAGACTTGATAAGACTAATTTTGGTGTGATAACATAAATCAAGGTCTAAATATGGCATGTTACCTATCATAGACTTATTTTTATGATTCAATCTAACTTGTTTAAAGTCTTCTATGACGTGTTAATCTATTTCATATTAACTTCTTCGTATAAGTTATTTAATGAATCTTTAAATGAATTAATGAGTTAATATGTCAATGAGATAACACGCTACTTTGAGATCTAATATGATATTTCAGATAATCTAACTTTATGTAACATACATTTGAACTATGTTTCAATAATATCTTATCAAAAATCGATGCAGACCGGTAAGCTTAGATTACATAAAAGTTATTAAATTGTTAATCTAAAACAAAATACATATTTAATTATCACAATAATAATAATTTTTTATAATTACTTAAATAGGTTAGTTTTATATATCTAAAAGATTTTTTAATGGTACGTAGATTGACTTTTTTTTCTAAACAAACTTCTAGAAAAAAATCTAGATTTAGAAAAAATAGTAAAACCTAATTTAGACCTCTAATGTAGACTAAGTCATAGATTTTATCAATCAATCTAATTTATTTTCACCTTTAGGTGTCAGGGTAGAATTGCATTGACATAATTAGTTTTACTATCTAAAATTTTTGGAGTGAGGATGGTAATTTAATCTAAAGTAGGAAAGAACTTATGGTTGAGTAAACATTACAGAAGAATTCATATTTACCTTCTTCTAAAGATACTAGTGAGACTCAAGCGCATTACATATGGATTCAAACTTGTCTTTTTATCACCGGTTTAAATAATTAGAGCTGAGTTGCATTGACATAATATTAGAGAAACTCATTACACAGCACATTCAAAAGGTGAAAAGGGAATTCGATAATAAAGTTTGTGCTCTCATCATACATATACATATACATATACATATACATATACATATAAAAAATTTCATAAATTTTCAACTTCTAAACATTTTGAAAGTTATTTCATATCTCACACATATAAGGACCCATATTAGGAGTGGAGGCATGTTACAAGGAATCGGGACAGTTGCCTACAAAGCTTTTTTTTTCGCCCCCTTAAACTAGATGAACCAAAATAATCATATCATGAATTTATCATCCATGAATCCAACATGAAAAATTATTTCTAGTACTAAAAGGTAACCATGCATTGAATAACACATGAAGAGATGATTTACCATGTAAATCACAAGAACAATTATGAGAACATGCATGCCTAGCATAATCATAAATAAATGGGAAGAAAAAAAGTAGCGATATAATTACCTGAAGTAAATACATCCAACAGAACAACGTCTGTACAAGTTGATAGATACAAAGTTCTGGTGCCCAGAATAATTAAGTTGGGCAGTATGAACTGTCTATATTATGTGCAAGTACATATACAAATTACATTACATAACAAAATATGATGAATTCTGTCCAAAAATAAATTATCCAAGAAGGATATATAGGCAGAAAAAAAGGGATTTTCATGGAGATTCCTTTTCCTATGCATCTTCCTTCCTTGAAGGAGCCAAAGCTTCTGATTTGCATATCGGACACACGTTTTTCACCAGCAACCATTTTGTTAAACAATCGACGTGATACTCATGCTCACATCGAAGAATTCCAATCTTCTCTTGGTTCTTAAATTCGTCCTGTGGAATTATATACAAGTATTAAATTATATCAAAGGAAGAAAAGAACTAACCTAGAAAAATTGGATTAGAAATATCAAATACAAAATTATTGAAATGAAAGTTTGAAACTTGTTGGTAAAGGATCATACTTGACATATTATGCAGGAATCAGTTTCCTGATCGTCAGAAGCGGCCTCCTCGAGATTAATAGTGGCGGCTTTCGGTGAATAAACTTTCGTCTTTAGTAGAGTTGCAATTGTTTCCTCGGATAAACCAGTGCTTACACTGCCAATCCTCTCGCCCAACGCAAGAAGATCCTGCATTCAAATTTTAAGTGAGTATTTTACAGGTTTTCTATAATCTTTAAAAAACAATATGAATCTCTATGCACTTACCTCATAAGACATGTCCTCTATGTCTAAGCGCATATCTCGGTGGTGATCAATCAGATTTCCGACTTCATCAATTAAAGCAACATCCTATATAGATGAAGTTTAATTGATAACAAAGTTAATGTATTGGTAACATGTGCATAAAAGCATTTGGATGAAAAAATGTGAAGAGCCGTAGGAAATATTACATCAACTTGGAGGAAGCCCATGGGAGGAAGACTTCGATGTCCGAGAGCTGTCTCCGGCATGAGTCTATGAGGTCGGTAAATCCGGAAGCCTGTTGATGGTGCTGGGATAATATGCCTAGGACCTGCCTCAAAACCAGTTGGTGGAGCGATAGCTGAACCGCGTGGAGGATTTGGTGGAACTCGAAATGAAGCTGCAGCTACCGGAGGGTGAAAGGTGATATTGTGACCTCTTACTCCTTGCATTGGAAGTGTTGGATGATGATAAGTATGGTGCTGTTGGTTGAGAGGTGGAGGAGGAGGAGGAAACCTGAGGACATTTCGGTTACCAGCTGTGTCGTGATACCTCTGCAAACCCATACTTGCACTATCTAATGAACTTCCATTCATGTTCGGTGCTGGGGAATAATCGCGAGACAGTTAGACAAACTAAACTACTAACCGAGATAAAAATTTCAGATAAATGGGAGAGCATTAATTAACACCGTTGAAAATACATCATGCACACACACAACAAAAAAAAACATTTATGCATTTATCCAATCTTAAGCCACAAACTAACTGCTACTATACCCGATGAAGCACAGACGTGGACACGACATGAGACATTGATACCGATAATAATTTGAAAAATGAAAGAAATTAAATGTAACTACACTTATCGGTGTCAGACACTAACACGTGTCAGACACCAGACATGCTTTCAATTTGAAGTGTTGGTGATACACATATTATAACAAGGCATTTCACAAATTCATTGCTTGGTTGAGACCATCACATCCAACAAGTTGTGGTTTGTTTCTACTTTTCATCAGAAAGCCTTACAGGACATCCAAGTAATGAGAACAAATCGCTAAAAGAAGAACTGAAAAACGAGAAAAAAGAATTGCATATATACCTTGTACATAAGGCATTGGAATAGGCTGATTCCAGGCTGTAGTATGGCCATCATTGCTATTACTATTCACTTGTTGTTCCAACCAAGGAGGTGCAGCTGGCGGAAAGTGTTGCCCCAAATAGTTTCCATGAATCAAATGGTTATGGTCATGCACCATAATAGACTCACCTGATCTTCCCCATGCGTTGCCATGTGGTCCTACTCCGATGAGCGGAGGAACATGGAATGGCAATGGCGCAGTATCCATCATAGCAACCCCATCAGCGTGTCTAGCATTAGGAGGAACAATAGATGAACTAGCCGAAGCGTTAAAATGTTGTTGGTGATTTCCTCTAATCCCGTCAGCAACTTTCCTTTTGTACGGACCTCTACCATCGTCCATGAAACCAGTGCTTCTACCGAAGTTATCTAAGGAAACTCCGGAAATTGCAAATGTGCTTGAACCCGGCAACTGATCAATGGCTCGGTGATTTATAGGCAGAGGGAAAACACCGGTACTTGAAGAAGGATTCATCCCAGAATAATACATGTTGCCTGCGGTTGCAACGCCCATATCAAGATTATGTTGAGGCTGAATACCATTGTATTGTGAAACACCGTAGACCCTAGCATTGTCATAAGCATCTGGTAGATAATGAGAATCAACAATAGCTGTGTTCCCTGAAGTCACCACCGAGCGGATGTTAGGATGTCCGACGCTGGGGCCTCTCAAAACAACACAAGGTTCAGAATGAAAATAGCCTTGCCGCTGTTGATCCATATCTGAATCCGTCATTTGATCCATAATGTAGAGAATTGTTGTTGCAAGTTAATCCTAATATTCCATGAACGATGAAAAAACTTGAATCAGCCAGACACGTAAAGAAAAGAAGATTAAAATCCAAATAGTCATAATAACAGCAGATTAATATACTGCACAAAATAAAGCATGTAGTCCATTTTTCACATTTAAGTCTTCATATCAGCATTTGTCATTAATAGCAAATCAGTTCCTAGGATAAAAAAAGATAAATATTTATGATACATTCAATGAACAGAGAAGATGCAGCTTCATTGAAAGACAGCAACTTACAGGCATGAACCAAAGAAATGCATGTAAGCATTCCAAATCCATACACAAAACACCAACAAAAAATATCCTTCCAAGTCAAAACTAGTCACTCTTAATAAAATTCCTTCAATTATATACAAAATAACACGCTATAAATTATTATAACATGTGAAGTCCAAAGTAATGAATTTCATAGCCCATATGGATTATTATAAGAATCAACATACACATTTAACCAGGTGGTTAGGCTCAAAGAGCTTCAATTAAGGTTGAATCAGTCAGAACTACCTGAATTTGATCCCTGGTTGGAACAATCTTTGGTAAGGTTTTACTTACCTCTCCCTGATGAACTCCATATTACCAAAACCCATTTTCCTTGGAAACCATATGATTAAGACCCCAAAATATCAATGGCCCATAAAAGTGAAAATTAAAAAATGACCTTTTTTCTTCTTCTTTAACCACATTTTTTCAGGTTTATAACCAAACAAGAAAGTAATTAACCCATATACCATCCATCCAAAATCATCACCGACCAAACAATAATAAAGGAACAGATAACAAAACCATACCTTGTTATCATCAAAACAAGAGCTTGCAACTTGTGAGTATCAGAGATCAAAATAACATACGAGGAACAATTCCAAAATCAACTCTGTTGAAAATTCACAAAAATAAAAAATTAATTTTTTTTAATTAAAAAAAGCAAATTTATTAATGGGTTTGGAAGAAAAATGTCAGAAATCATAATCGGACGAATGTGGTCGCAACCCAAGAATGCAAGTTCTTTAATTTAATCGAAAAAACATAAATGGGATATTTTAACCCTAATTAGTCCCCAAAAAATTGCAAAAATTGAACCTTAAAAATTGAAAATTTGATTGAAAAAAATTCAATTACCAGAAAGAGAAACCGAAAATGATCAGAATCAATGATGAAAGGATGAAGGATCGGAGAAGAAGAGGAGCAAAGAAAAGAGAGAGAGAAAAGAAAGAGTACAAAGGAAGAAGAGAAAAGGGAGAGAAATGAATATGATGATTATATGAAAGAGAGAGGATCGTGTCTTTCATTGGAGAGAAAATTTCATCAGTTATGCAATTTTTAATAACTTATTATTTTCCTTATTTTTAAAATGTTATTATCTATGTTTTTGCAAGTTTTTTGGTAAAAGAATTTTTTGCCAGAAAATTTTTAGATAATAATATTTTTTTGCCAGGTATTTTTTAGTTAATAGTTTATTTTCTTAATTAGTTAAATCCTATTATTATTATTATAACAAAAGTTATTAATTGCATGGGACAGAAACTGAAAATCCATTTAGGAAGTTTAGAATATTTATATACCACTAATTAATAAAGAATGGGTTAAATTTTTATACTAATAATATAAAAAGTTTTATAGAGTCAAATATAACATAATTAATTATATATTTTTTTTAAAAATAGTTGAATAAAATTTTTATATCAAGATAGGAAAATTAAATTCATCCAAAATAAAGGTTAGTACTTTTTTTATGTAGTGGGTTTCATACCTTCAAACAAAAATCATTTGGGTAAGTTTCATGAATTAAAAACATATTATTTATGAAAATCCTTTATTTTATATATTTGTAATAAATTTGTTTTGTATTTTTTTAACTGAGATTTTTTATATTTATAAAAATATCACAATTTAAATTTGTTTTTCAAC
>JBBPBS010001143.1:8352961-8382707 GCA_037974835.1 Cicer judaicum | reverse complement strand
CTTTTTTATATTTTATAAGAATTGGAGTATCTTTTGTACTTTCATTAATAATATTTTTATTTTAAAAAAAAAAATATAAGATATTTTATTTATTTTATTGATAAAAATATAAGATATTTTTTAGACAAGACGAAAAATTAAATTCAATAACAAAAATCTACAATTAAATATGAGTTTAATATTTAAGTATTGTCAATATTAAAAAATTTATATTGTCAACACACTACAGTTATTCATAAACACAACTTTAAATATCTCAAAATGTTAGACTTTATTTAGATATAAAAAAAGACTGTAATTTAATAAATGAACAAATTTTTGAGTTTTATGATCCAAAGGTTTATTTATGACATCTAACACATAGATAATTTTCTTTTACAACGGAACCGTATATAAATAATTAATAAGGTCGTTTAATAAATAAAAAAGGTAATTAATAAGGTGTGTAATAATTCATCAACCAATTCTTGCAAATTTGACTTCCTATTGTGGGTCTTTTTATAGGTTTAATTTTGTTAAACTACTACTACCATAATAACTATAAAAAATTGCTAGCTGCCATCTCATGCAACATGTATGATTAAAAAATGGGCATAAGTTGAAGTATTCAATTTTCTAATTATACATGAATTGATACTACTACTTGTTTTATGGATTTATTTGTTGTGTTTTAAAATTATACATTAAAAAAACAGTCTCATGGTTGTGAGAAACTTGCTATTAGTCCTTTCGGATTAGATTAGGTACTATTCTAGGTTTCCAATCCAATCATGTGGTGTAGCATGACGGTGGTGATTAACACACACCCACTTCCTATATTATAGATAGTTTTGGTTCTAAAAAGAAGAATACCAAAAATAATAGTAATATTGGTTTTCTTCTGTTTTTATCTTTTTTGATTTGTTTGCATTTATTTGTTTTCGTCTTCTTTTTATAGTTTCGTTATGCATCAAATCGTTTGTACTATATTTTGTTGTTTTATAAATTAAAATAAAAATATTTATATGATTTGTTTTTTTTAATTGAGTGATTTGTATTTTATATTTAATTTGTCGTAGAATATTAAAACCTGAAATACTTTTAAACAAAAAAACTTCCTAATAATAAGTATAATTTGGACCTAGCTAACAAAAGAGATTAATTATATAAATATATCTTATGTCGTGCATTAAGTGTTGATCATAAATTTCACATTGTTAAGTAAAGGTGGAGCAATATATTAGTGAGTGAATCTATATACTCAATATTTTAAGATTTTAGGTAAAGATATATTGTCCAACTTACTTGTGTAATTGCTTTTAGCTCAATGTGGATGATTATGCGGACTCTCTTCACGACCCAACTATGGCATCAGAAGTGATGATTAGTAAAGGGATCGACTAATTTATCAAAAGTCTTCTTAATAACATGTGTACAAGCTCATAACGAGGGATGCCATATTGTTTGTGAAGGTGATGAAATTATTTGTGACAGTGCAAAATGGAGTCTTGAATTAGTTGTTACTTGTGAAATATGGAACGAGATCAAATTCGAATTCAAAGGAATCAATACTTTGTAATTCATTAATTATCATTTGTTCTATTAATTTCAATTCCAAGGTATTCAGACTACGTGTCTCATTGATGCATCGGTAATCACAGTGTAAGTATATGTGGATGAAAAAACTTTCGTTTAAGGGAGAACATAATCAGATGAAAGGAAGATTGTTGTGTAACAAGTGTAAGATAGAAGTCTCACATTGCTTAGAAAAGTAAAGGTTAAACAACATATAAGTGAGATGATTCATAAATATAATGTCTCTTAAGGTTTCGAGTAAATATTTGGTGTTCCTCACTTGTGTTGTTGCTCTTGGTACCACGTGGATGATTCACAAATCGAGTATTAATATGTAAATATTTATGAATTTATGTTTTTAGGCTCCAAAAACTAATCAACTCGCTTGTAGATTTGATTTTTTTATAAAATGGTAATAAAGAGCAAATTAACACAGTTGAATTTAGGAGTAAATTTGTGTAAATTAATCCCAATCTATGAAGTCCAGCTTTAAAAACTATTTTTATCCTAATTTTAAAATTAGACCAAATTTTTGAAGTCTAACTTAAAAAAACTTATTTTTAACGAAATCAATTTTTTTTTATTATAGTTTTAATTTTTTAACAACTTTAAGAGCTATATCTTTTTTATTTATTAAGATTATTTAATTAGTTTTATTTTATACAAGTTTATGAGTATAATTTTTTTTTATATAAGGTAAATTTATTTGTGTCGAGTCCACATAGGCAAAATAAATTTACTTAAAAATTAAAGTTTGACATTCTTGAACCAAATAACACGGTATAAAAATTATGGTGTAAATTATTCACATTTCATGTTCAACGTACATTATTTAATATACAACAGGAATGAAATATGCAAATATGTTCTCGAAATTGTAAGCGTCTCTTAAATTAATCTGTCAATTTTGTGAATTGATAAATACATCATTGAAATTATAAAATATCAATCAAAATAATTCATATGTAAACTTTTATTATTAGATATTTTGATATGTCATTATAATTGAATATATGGTGTATCTATGTTGATCTCACATCAATGTCATCTTCTAGTAGACGAAATTTTTGATGAAATTTTATTATCTAAGTAATAAATTTGTGAGAAATTGTAATTGTACATTAAATAATTATTGACAAATTAGACCCTAAATATTTAAATTTCATCAAAAAAATTAGTTTATTTTATGATGATATTGATATGAGATCAAATATTCAATTAACATGTCATATCATAATCTCTAACGATAAAAATTTAAATATAAACTATTTTGATTATAATTTTACAATTACAAAAAAGTACTTATTATATTATAAAATTCATGAATTAGTTTAACTGAAATTTACAATTTAAACGACCAATTTTTATATTTACGCCTAAAAAACATTTACTATAGAAAAACTCAATTTTTATATTAGCTAAAGATATGACAAAAACAAATATTATAAAGTTTTATCAATTTTACATTATAAGCTGATTTTAGAAAATTTATTTATTTATTAGTTCAACAAAAGAATAATGAATAAGAAAAGAAGGAGGAGTACTCAATGATTATAATACATCACAAAATCAACATATACAACGGGAAGGTGAAAAGTATATAACATAAGTGCCAAAGAATATTCTTTCTTTATCTTTTTTCCCCTTTCAAATAGCACATAGAAATATGTCACGACATTTTGAAGTAGGTCCTACCTCCCCCTAGCCGCAAACAAATGATTAACGTGCGACTTCACTTTTTCTCACATTCCTATGTTTTTTTTTTAATATAAAAATAATAAATTTAGCGTGATAAATTGATTATATAAATTTAGGAGAACGCTAATAAATAGATTTATATAAATAAATTTATATTTACTTTTTTCTAAGTATACTAATGAGATTCAAACTTACAACATACGTATTCAAAACACAACACATAATTTTATTCTTAAACCAAACTTTTAGAGTTGATGTTCTCAAGTCTTAGCTAGCCTCGTATCATCCCATGTGCACCTAAATGCACCATTCTGTATACCAGAATGTACAAGAAAAATAAATACTCTTAATCTCAGGAAACCACTAATGTAGGTATACGTGTAATAATGTGAATGGGAATAGAATTGAAAGATTTAAGATGAACAGCCCATTAATTTCAGTTTTGTAGTTTTGTAGCATTGTGGCAGTCTATGACGCAATAAATTTTCATTACATTGTACTATCTGGCAGAAACACCTTTTGCAATGATCTTATTTTTGTAATGTGAATTCATTAGTATTATCATGTTATATGGACACGTGATATGACAAATTTATAATTGTTACTCATAAAATAAATATTAGATAGTGTATTATGAAATATTTTGAAAGACAAAAATAAAAAATTCAAAATATTATTTTCAGTGTATTCTAAAAATGCTTTTTTATTTTATTTACAATTATTTTTAAAATTATACATACGAGTGATTATGATTTATCGATAATATAATTTTTTTACATAAATAATATATAAAAATCATCTTTAAATAATATTTTTTATAAATTAAATATGATTTTTTCATCCTGTGTTTTTATTTTATAATTAAAAGTGTGTTGATACCAAAAGACTAGCCAAAGAGCAAATACAAATAATTTGTAATCTAAGATTACAAGTATCACACCTCATACTTGGATACTCCTCATAAAAGATAGAACTCTAAAATATTATTAGACACTTAAATTCGGCTAACTCTAAAATGAACTATCGACTTCAAAAAGACAAAAATTATCACACCATACAATATTGGATTAATTGATGTTAATCACTTTTATTTGAGAAATGACGCGCGAAATTAAAATGAGACATTCAATTGCAATGATTCACATACTTGATACACAAGCCACACCTTTTGATAATCTCCAACAAAGTCGGCCATATCTCTGGGCTGCAAAAACATTGGCATTGAGCCTGTAATTAAGGAATTCCCAAAAAAAAATTATAGTATACCTGAATTTTGAAAATTTAGATTTATATCATTAATTTTGTATAATAGTCACTCTAAAATTTTATATTTGTAACTTATGCTCAAAATAAACATCTATTTTCTAAAAGAAAACTATCTTCTTTGAGACTAAACCTAACTTTTGTCAACAATCATCTCATCTGCACACTCACTACTGTGAGTATGTAACAATTGTTGCAGCTACCAAACATCAACACCAAAGCCCAAAGATTAGAATCTTAAATCTTGATGCTAGGATATTCTTGATGTTCAGGAACTCAATTTAAGAATTCATTATCTATTAGGATTTAATATGACGTTATGATTTTAGATTTTAGGAACTTATTACTGACTTTGTGATTTACAATTGTACTAATAGATTGTTTATTGGTGAATATTGTGGGGGTTAACCATTAGCTGTCACAAATGTAATAAATTCCAGGGTTTTTTTTACTATGCCTCATAATATTAGAAATCATGCTTTTGGATATGAGAAGCGTAAGAAAAAGAAGAAAAAAGACTTGAAGATTTAACTCAATCTCAAACATGAGCTCTTGATAAATTTTTTATATATAAAAAAAAACCATTAATTTCCATTGAAAATCATGATGTTGATGTTGGCATGCTTGATAATGGGCCCATTGGAAATGATGATGTTTGGAATGTTGATAATGTTCATTGTGATGATGGTGATGATTTTAATTTGAATAACTCACTTGATAATGAAGAGGATGTAGAGTAAGCAAACTCATTTGAACATTTCTTTGATGCATTTGATCCAAAAAATTGGGATGTTCTTGATTCTAAAATGATTGATTTTTTAGTTATGAAATGAAAGGTCTTAAAAGAGATTTTTTTTTTCATTGTAAAAGGTCTGAATAATTCGAATAGACGCTTTACGGCTAATTGGTATACTAGAGTTTTATCAAATGGAGAGAATAGCGATAGAAATTGACTTGTTTATTCGAAAGAGCTTAATATAGTATTTTTAAAAGATGGATCGGTCAAGGCCAATTAACAAATAAGAGTTTTGGTGATTGGCCACATATTGGTGAAAGACTTAGAGAGTATGAGATAAGCATGAATCATGTTAAAGATATGAACACTTGGTATGAGTTGTGTCAAAGGGTCAAACTATTGATAAAACAATTTAAAGACTAATTGAGAAAGAAAATGAATATTGGACAAATGTTTTAAAAAGAATTATTTCAATAGTGAAATTTCTTGCAAAACATAGTTTTTCCTTTCGTTGTTCTAACGAGAGATTGTATCAACATAGCAATGGAATTGTTTTGGATTTAATTGAAATGTTAGTTGAATTTGACCTAACTGTCGAAGAACATGTTACACGTATTATAGATGATAAGGTTCATTTTCATTATCTTAGAGATAACATACAAAATGAGTTAATACTTTTGCTTGGTTTTACAATTAAAAATGAAATCATTAAAAAAAATCAAACAAGCAAAGTATTTATCAGTTATACTTGATTGTAATCATGATGTTAATCACCAAGAGCAAGTATCTTTGATAATAACATATGTTGATGTTTCTTCAAATTTTGTTACTATAGAGGAATATTTTTTAAGATTTTTGAATGTGAATGATATAACTAGCCAAAGGCTTTTTGATGTTTTACAAAATGAATTGAAAAATCTTGATCTTAACCTATTTGATGTGTGAGGACGAAGTTACGATAATGAGTCAAATATGAAAGAAAACCATTAAAATGTACAAAAGAAACTTTTAGACATAAATTCAAGAGCCTTTTATACTCTTTGTGATTCTCATTGTCTGAATTTGGCATTGTGTGATATGGCTAACTCTTGCATTAAAGCTAAAGATTTTTTTGGAGTTCTTTAATGCATTTATACAATTTTTGCCAATTCTACTATGAGATGACAAAATTTGAAAGATAATGTAAAAGGATTGAATCCAAAATCCTTTTCATCCACTTGTTGGGAGATTTATATAGATAGTGTCAAAGCTATAAGAGCTCAAATGTTAGATTTTAGAGAAGCTTTATTTGAAGTGTTGGAAAAGAATCTCGATACTAAAATACGAAGTGAGGTTAAATTCTTGACAACAAATGAGTTTGGTGATTTATGAGTTTTTAATGACTATAATTATTTGACTTAAAATATTATCCTCGATTAATTTGGTTACTAAGCTTTTACAATCAAATGACATGCTTATTGATTTTGCTATGAAAAAAATAAAAGGGTTAATTTCATTTGCTAAGGAAATGAATATTGACCCAATATTTCCTCAAAGACGTATAATTTGAAGAAAAATACACTTTGATGAGAATTTAAATACCCAATCAGTTGAACTATTTGAAGAGGAATCTTTTAGGGTTAATTATTTTCTTTACCTCGTTGATCAAGTTGTTGTTTCTCTTAAAAAGATATTTGATCAATACGAAGAGTATGAAAGTATTTTTCATTCTCAAGATACAATCATTGGACGATGCAACTTTGAAGTCTTGTTGTTGTTATTTTGAATAGGCATTGAAACATAATGAGCAATCTGATATTAATGGGAATAAATTATTTGTGGAGTTATAGTTAACCTATTGATATATTAAGATTTTTGAAAGGTTTATATTATTTTTCTAATATAGTTATTCCATATAGAATTTTGTTGACTATTTCTGTGATAGTTGCTTCTGCACAAAGAAGTTTATAAAATTGAAGTTATTAAAATTTAATTTTACTTGCGATCTACCATGTCACAAGAAAGATTTAATGAATTAACATTGATAGCAATTGAGAATGATCATTTAGAAACAATACAATATAAAAACTTGGTTGATGAATTTACTTCAAAAAGAGTTAAAAGGATGACTTTTTTAAATAACAAGAGAGTTAGTATTAGCTTGATGGTGTTATTTATAATTTACTCACTTTAATGAATTTAAATAAAATAATTTTAGTTTTTGATATTTCATCTACAAGATCTTTAAAAACATTATGACGTCCCCGATCTCCAAGGAAATACACCAAAGCCAATTAACGATGACTAGTTGCACTTTAAAAGTGTCACTTATAGCGTCTATGTGTGGATCTCTTTCTGAAACTTCTAAGAAGGTTTGTTAGGTCTGGTAGCACTTTCTCCTCCATCACTGTGTATAAGCCTATTTGGGAGCTGATATTCATAGCAACACCTTTCTTTGTATGTGTATGCAAGTTAAGAACTAACAATCTAGTTTTTCATCCACGTGAGGTACCTTAAGTGGAGAATTTGGGCCAAACTGTAACCAATCCCTACAAATTTTGGTTTGGAGGTTTCTGTCCCTATATATAAGACTTATTGTTAAAAAAAATATTGTCTTTTTATATAAGACTCTCTTTGAATTATAAGAATCGTTAATTAGTTTTATTACAAAATATCGCTAATTAAATATAATGAATTAAAAGACTCATCACTTTTATCTCTTAATTAATAATTAAAGGATAATTTTGAAAAGAAAATGCATATTATTGATAAATTTAATGTAAAAATTATTTTTTATTTATAATTTTTGTACATAGATCAAAAAAGTCTTACATATAGAGAGAAAGATAATATTATACTGATACTATTATTTGGTCCATCTTAAATAAGACGATGTAATGTTATCTAACTTGTTATTCCAAGTAAAGAAAAGTTACTTATAAAGTGTGAGAAAAATTAATAGGATAAAACCTTTCGTAAAGAAAAAGGGTAAAAATAGTTTATCATACGTCTATATATATATATATATATATAATATTAATTATAATTTATCATAAAAATTATACATAAAATAAATATTTGTTATCAATCAATCAATTAGTTAAAAATGAAAATTTTATTTTATATTAATGTATGTTTTAAATATATTATAAACATAAGTGTAAGCAAATTTATAATAACTTAACAATAAATTAGTTAAAAAATAAATTTGCATTTCATAATCAATAACTAATATTTCCAACTTATCATATACTTAAGCAATTTAAAAGACAATTTTATTTTTAAATTTTGTTCACATTCTTTGACATTTAAATTCTCTCTCATTTTAATTTTTCACTTATTCCGCCACTAACTTTGTCGATATATATATATATATTAAAGAAAAAATTCCTTAATAATTCTACTTTAAAAATTATGTATTAATTGTCTTACGTTTTTTTAATAGGAGATCGTTCTCTGAAGAAGCGACTTCTAAGTGAGTAATATTACTTACTTAGAAGTCGTTTATTCAGAAAACGGTCTTCTAAAAGAAATACTACTCAGATAACAACTTTCTATTTTAAAAAAAAAAATCTAAAATATTTAAAAAAATAATTTTTAAAATAAAATAATCAAAGACATTTTTTTAAAAAGGATATATATATATATATAAAAGTTAATCTATGTAATTTTGTCATTTTTTACATGGTACTCTTTTTCTTACATTTACATTCTGTCTTTAATTTTTTTTTTTACTTTACATTCTCTCTTCCATTTATGTTGTTCTTATCTCTTTGTTCTTTTATTTTAATTTTCACATATTCCAACATTAATTTTATGATTTAATTCAATTTTTGTCGTTTTCTATTTCATATTCTCTTTCATATTATTTCTTCAATTACATTTTTTTTTTACTTTGTACTATTTTCCATTCACGTAGTTACACTCTTTCTCTTTTATATTTCTCAAGATCTTGAATTCTACTTTTCCTCACTTATTTTTTGTTGTTGTTTTTTTAAACATTTTAATTTAATTTCTGTTTGTTTGTATTTTACTCTTCCATAAACAAACACGACTTTCACTCTGTTACATTTTTCTACTCATCTTTCTAATTTTTTTATTTGTCAAAATATATTGCAACTGTGTTCCTCTTTGTCTTTACTGTGAGATTCCAAATAAAATTTTAAAATATGCGTATTTTACTATTAGTTTAAAAAAACTTTTTAAAATATATATATATATTATAGATACAAATTATAATATATTTATACAAATTATCAACAAAACAAATATTTGTCACTTGTTGATGACTTAATTTAAAAAAATCATTATTAATTTATCTTTTGAATGTATTAGATAGATACTCTAATTCGAATTGATTTTACAAATTCTATACAAGATAAATATTTATATTGAATAAATTAGTTTTTTATTTCAACATTCAAATGATATATTAAAATAATAAAATTATAAACACAAGATGTTCAAAAAATAAGAAATACAAAGATAAAAGAGTTAACAAAATTCAATCAGACAACAAAATAGAGAGAGTTCGAAAAATAAAACCCCATATACACTAAAAACAACCTAAAAAAACTACATCAAGCAATGAATCGGATTAGACCAACATTGATTAAAATCATATCTAATAAAATTTCCTTTATAACGAAGCCAAAATAGAGTAGTTTAATGTGTTATGTCAACTCAATTGTGTTGCACTTTTTTTATTTGAATATAATATGATTCATCATTTTCCATGTAGCACAAATGCATGCTAACCAAAGAAGATTAAAAATATATTGACTTTTTCTGCCAAACACACCTAAGCCACACAATTGTTGAGTGTGGTTTAAAACAACATTAGATAAAGGACCCTCAATGTTCAATCAGGTAAGAATTTTTCGCCAAATCAAAAAAAATAAATAGAAGTTAAGTAGTTTCTTCACGTCCACACCAATCCACAACAAGCTGGAAGTGTTCTACATCAATCCTCGATTGTGCAACAACCTCCAAGCTAAGAGAGACACCTTTATCCGTATCATTTTATTCCAAAAAGTATCACCAAAAGAACAATAATTTATAGAAGTGTTCTACATCAATCCTTGATAACCAACTTTCACATAGTCCACCATGCACGCAATACTTTTCCATTATTAAAAATCCTTAACTTGATCCCGCAAATGAACTTAACAAATAATGAAGCACATTCTTACAACCAACTCCTCTTTTCACTAAAACAAACTACGACGCCACCACCATCCATCTCCCCCAAATTCCTACCCCAATCTAAACATATATGCCACATTTTGAATTTATCACACACCACTCCAAACAATCGACTAAATCTACTATGTAATAGCCCACCTTCCAACCACATATCATGGCAAAACAAAGTATTTCAACCATTACATACTCTTCTTACTAAGTTGTCTGAGAACCACTGTTCCTGACTACCCCCACCTCAAATCTCTAGACATCTAATATCTTTCCACCACGACAAACCTCGATAAGTACCATCTCTCACTACCCCGTTCAAACAACCCAATAAACTTTGTCGATCTCCTCATTACCCCCTATAAAAAAGATTCAAAAAGGGACTCAATTTTAGAAATAAATTGACAACGTAGACATGACAACTTTAAGAAAAACAAGACAATAATCTATAGACAAATTGTGGATCATCCATCTAGATAACTTTTTTCGAATTTTTTCAATCACAAGATTCCAAAAGGATAGCTTCCTCGAATTGTCACCAATAGGTAATCCAAGATATTTAAACAGA
Organism: Cicer judaicum; assembly: GCA_037974835.1. NCBI lineage: Eukaryota > Viridiplantae > Streptophyta > Magnoliopsida > Fabales > Fabaceae > Cicer > Cicer judaicum. The sequence goes on along the minus strand of JBBPBS010001143.1, from coordinate 8,371,716 downwards.
ACCTTCCAACTTTACAATTCAACAACTTGGATGCCTTCTCAAGCAATTATTCATTAACATTCACACCAACTATAAGACTTTTGTGGAAATTAACCTTTAGTCATAAAGCCAATTCAAAAAGTAGTAGGTTGGCCTTAATAGCTCTTATATTAGACCATTTATTCTCACCCATGATAATTGTATCATCCACAAACTACAAATGGGAGACTTTGAAAATTGAGTTATCGCTTACATTATAACTAGATAACATTCCAAATTCCACTGAAGAACGTAATAGGGAACTTAGTCCTTCAACAACCAACAAAAAAAGGAGAAAATGGATCCCTTGCCTAAGGCCCCACTTCAAAGAGAACTCATCTGTTAGGCACCCATTGACCAAAATCAATGTTGAAGCCAAGCTCAAACACTCCAATATCATATCTTTATTTATATTTTAACAAATAAAATAGAATTATTTGGTTACTCATGATTTAAAAAAAAAATTGTTTATTTAGTAGTGTCAATGGATAATTTTAAATATAAAATTGTTTCATTACTTATTTAATTTTTTAGTACTTTTTTGTTAATTTATAATATTTAAAATATAATTAGTTAATTAAAAAATATATATAATTATTCACAATGGTAATTTTATTATTTAAATACAATATATATTATATCATGTCGTGATGAGATGTATGTCAAATACATGACCCAAAAAATGTTATCCTATTGGTTATCATATGTCTATCAAACACATGATATATTAATATTTATCTTGTCACTATCCTATCATATTCTTATCCAATTTTCTATCATATCATGCCTCTATATTATCATGCACATCAAATGGGCCCTTACTCATTCCACGTCGTCTACTTGAGTACCTCCAACTTCAATACTCAAGATGACATGTTTTTTCTTCGAATAAATCACACGATGAAAGTACTTTGAGTTAGCGTCACCCTCTTTCAACCACATCACTCTTAATTTTGTTATTGAATACTACAATACGATCTAGAGAGAGAAAATAATTGAGCTAATAAGAAGTACCTGTCCATAATTTTGACCTCATATCATCTACCAAATTCACCATTAACATCCAAACGATTAATATTCTCCTTTGTGGACCTCAACTGCTCGCCCAAATTGCTGCTATGATTTTTATACCACTCCCTCAAAGATGATTTGATGCCCTTCAATTTTGTCTTCAAAACAAAGTTTCCTCATCCAACAAACGACAATTTCTTCCAATGGTTTTGAACAAACTCATGATAATTTGGAAATTATGCCCAACATTTCAACATTTTAAATAGTCTATGTCTCCGATCCTCCAACATATCAAACAACAAGATAGGACAATGATCAGATAAGCCTCTCTAATGCCCATTGAGATACACCATTCCTTGATTCACAAAAAAATTCAGACATAAAAAAAAGTGATTCAATCTACTAATACAAATCTCATCCAATCTCGACCACGTAATTCTCTTTCCGATTAAAGGTAAATCCACCAAATGATATATGAAATAGTTAAAATTGTTAATCTCCCCCTCTCTCGACACACCTTACACTCCCTTATGATCCTCCACACTTCAAATAGAATTAAAATCCACACAAATACACCAACAAGCATCCAACTCTAACTCAAAATTTTGGATTATGCGTGCCCACAACTCAGTTTTTCACTAAATCTCACAAGGAGTATAAACCTTAACTAACTTCACCACATCCCCTAATGTCTTTCACAATCCCTATGTCACAATAGTATGTGATAACAAAGTTAATGAATATATCTCTACACCCCATATTCTACTATTACATTGTTTCTAATTTGGGCCTTCATTAACTATGCATTTCGATTTTTAAGTAAATTTGCTATTCAAAACATTTGAGTTATATTTGGGCATTTTCGACAAACATAATTGTCGATTAACAAATGGATATCGTTTTGGATTTCTCTCGTCAAAACATTCAAGAAGCACTACTCCTTATTGACATGTTTCAGTGAAGTTGATATCAAACTATGTTGACGCTCTGACGCATCATCATGATTTGTTGGTTTTGCAAACTCATAATTGATTTTCAAACACGTTTGTTGTGCACCGTCAATATGTCATTGTTGTTGAAAATTCATGTTGATTCTTATATTGTATAAAATCATCAATTTGAGATAAAGGCGAGATGAATTTTGACTGGGCCGTCTTTGTATTAATGAGTACAACAAATGAGAATGTTTGATTTCTCACCTTGTCTAGGGCTAGCCAATTGTCCAAATCATGTAGATCGAATTGAATTAATTAAATGTGTCATTGGATAAATTGAGACTAAAATGACTATTAGAAATATTATTAAGGTGTTGTGTGATTTATAGTTAAATTATGTTATTGAAATTGATATGTCATGCAATAACTGAATTGATGCTATTATATCTCATAATTGTTGTGTAAGGAGTAGAGCATCATTGGGAACATAGGGTGGCCACATCCGCCCCAAAATCTCCAATAATTTTTTAAAAAATTAGTCCTTAATCATGTGAAAAACTCAATAGTTAATTCCACTAGCCATTTATCTTTATCTTCTCCTTTTATTATTCATATCTTCTTTCTAAACATACTACCCCTACTTCTCTCATCTACTCTTGGCTCTTTGAAATAATATTTGTGTGGATAAGTATAAGATGGTTGTCTCGAAAGTAAAATTGTGATATGACATATAATTTTAATAAAAAATTTACATATGAATTTGATTGAACGTATGAAGATGGATAAATTTTATAAGAAAATATTTATATTAAAAAAATTTATAAAATAAATAATTATTAATTGTGACAAGGTTGTGAAAACCAAATTATATAAGTCTATATTGCAATGTGGTTTTATATATGTTAATCAGTTGGGATGAATTTTGACTAGACTTGACATGAAATATATATTAATATATATGCTAATTAATATAAATATTGTGGTGTATGTTGTAATTTTGAGTTTCATAGTCGGTGTATTTTATGAGTAATTTTTTTTTTATTAGTAGAATTATGGTTGTTGTGATTTTGAGTTTCATAGTCAGTGTATTTTATGAGTAAATTTTTTTTTTATTAGTATAATTATGGTTGTTGGATTATTGTTGCTGAAATATATGTTTGAGTCTAATATGTGAAGGTGACATGCTATTTGTGCATTTTTCTTGTTACATGAATTAATCTAACCAAATGACATGCCTCGTGTAGATTGATACGTGTAAATCATTATTGTATTATATAGATTGATATGTGAATACGGACTAAATTTTATGTTACCTAATTTTTAATTATTAAAAATATCAACCAAAATTAAATCTACCCTCCTCTTTATAATAAGCGTTAAAATTTGACCGCCCCAATGTTTTAGTTCAAGCTCCACCACTGATTGTGTTGTTGTCATTGTGTTATGATATATGTGCTCCTATATAACTCATAAAAACATGCTAAGTGAGAAGTACTTATATAAGTGTATCAAAAATATGATAGTTTATGTTTCTTGAGTTGTAATACTATTGAAATGCTAATTTATTATGTTAATTATGAATATCTTAGAATCTTAGTATGTTAGTAATTATGCTCCCCTAAAATGTTATGATATATGTGAACTTTTATTGTTGACTTTTTATTATACCATTCTGATGTGGATATAAGATCTGAAAGGGTGTTTGAGATTGACTATGATATATGTGTGTACCTTGATAAACATTGTTAAATGCACACAATGAATTTTTGAGCAGTCATTATCAAACAACTAAGATTAGTATGTGGGAATTGCATAGTGTGATGACTAAATTAGACTGAGTTAAACTGTGATGAATCTGACTCGTGGCGATGATGGACTCATAATGGTGTGGCCTAGGTTGATGTGGGAATGAAACTATGTGTTAGGGTATATGACCTAGTGGAGTGTATTCTCATAATATATGAATGGTCTAACAAATCTAGTGATTTATAGAAGTACAACTGAATGATCTTCATCGTAGAGGTCTACTATTGAACCTTAAGGCAAAATTGTTAGACATTTGAATTATTCTAGTTGATAAATTCCTAGGTGACTTGGGGGTAGCCCTTCAAACCCATGAGTTGTTATGCAATACAGATTCACCTTGATCGCGGACTGGTCTCATGTTGAGTTGAAGGGATTTATAAAGACATGACCGATTTGAATTGTTTGTATACTTGCATGGTGGCATAATATCAAACCTTCTAACAAAATATTTTAGAGTTATAATTGTGTCAAATGAATTAAAAGTATTGAGTAAAGTCCATGCATAACATTGCATTATTATCTTAAATACTTGTGAATGATATGAATTGAAATGTGGAGTGATGATCTTGTTTACTTTGACATCATGATATGCTATATTGCAGCATAATTGTCATAGAAATTGTTGGACGCGATTGATTGCACCTTTAGAGAGCACTACAAAATCCCCACTCCAAAATTATGTGTGAAACTTGACCAAAAACATAAAATCAAAAAGAGATGTTGCAAAATTTCTTCGTTACCATACCCCACAACACATAGAATAGTTGTTGAACAAGCTATATCTCGTTTTGCTAAATTTTCTTTTGTGGACACATATTGTCGAGCAATCTCCAAACAAATAATACACTTTTAATGGTACCATCTTCTTCCACATGAACTCATACATGTTGACCTCGCATTCTCTTCGTCATATGTAGTCAAAAGTGTACATCTCATGCATATATTAATTTGGATTCTCTGCGTACATGTTGACCTCGCATTCTCTTCGTCATATGTAGTCAAAAGTGTACATCTCATACATATATTAATTTGGATTCATTGCCCCTTTGAACACCACATTTCTCTAATCTATCTCTTAGACTACTTGCACTAAATGTAGGAGCCTGCATTCATGTGTGATTGTAGAGAATTCTGGTCAATGCGTAAATATGAATACTCTAATCATATTATATATTTTTTAGTTAAATCACTATTTTAATATTTAAAAATGCATAATGTTGTCACTTTGGTTTTTAGTTCAGTCATAAAGTCAAATTTATCATCGAATCATCAAAATAACATATGAAAGATACAACTTATTATAATAAATGTTCTGAAAGATACAATTTATTATTAAAATAGTCTTTTGTTGTTGTAACATAAGAGACTAAAATGATTTATATTTTAAAAAATCAGAGTAACCATGTTCTACATTTTTTAAATAGTTATTTAATTTAATAGAAAAACTTACGAAGACTATATCGGAATTCTAGAAGTAACTTGTACCAAGAGATTGTATTGATCTTATAATATTAGGACTGAACCAATTAGAAGCTCCGTGAAACAATGAATGGGTTTCAAAACCTATATTCACGTAGGAACCACAAAACGACTTTTATTAATTCATCCATATACATTCTCCAAGTCAATAGGTTTCAAAACTATCAAACTTGTTGCCTATACACTTTGCCAAATCATAATTTTAATGGGATGTAATATGATTCTAGTCATCCATTCTATTAAACTTATAAAAGTTATCTCATATTAATAATAAAAATAGTATTAAAATTGACTTTTAACACTTAAATTTTATGTTCAGAGAGATTTTGATCCCTTTATTTTAAAAATAATTCTTTTTACCTTTTACTCTATCTTCTTTAGCAAAAAATCAGACATATACCTTATGAGCACTTATATATGAGCACTTATATAAACTTATTTTTCAAACCTCTAGTGGCATAGTAATTCATTAAACCCACTCTCTTGATGTATAGTTAGTTTTACCAATTTAAAATTTTAGCCTTAGTAATTTATTTATAGAAAAAGTCTATCATACTTCATTGTATTGTTGAGTTAAATATTATAACTCTATCTTTTAAATAGTTATAAATGTTCTGAAATATAACATTTATTATTAAAACAGTCTTTTGTTGTTGTAACATAAGAGACTAAAATGATTTATATTTTAAAAAGTCAGAGTAGCCATGTTCTACATTTTTTAGGACTAAAAGTGTGGTTTATCTCAATTTTTTTTAATTTAATTCTATAATAAATAAATACATGGCTAAATAGCACCCGCGGTTCGTTAACTTAATATCTGTTAACGTTTTAGTACTTTATCTTTTTTTTTATTTGGTCATTTATTTTAATTTTAAGTGATAATTTGATTTTTTATGTTTTAAAATGTCAACAATGTTATCTTTTTTATATATATAAAAATTCAAAAAATTCATCAAAAAAACTCATAAAATTAATTATAATTTTCAATATAATACAAATTTCATTAAATTCGTAACTCAAATATTTAAATAAACTCATATTATCATTATTTATTTGATGTTGTTAGAGATGAAAATATGAGTTTATTTAAATATTTAAATTATGAATTTGATAAAATTGCATTATATTGATGATAATTAGTTTTATGGGTTTTGTTTGAAATTTTTGATAACTTTTTTGAATTTTTGAAGAAAAAAAAGGATAACATCATTGACATTTTAAAATATAAAAGATCAAATTATCATTTAAAATTAAAATAAAGAACGAAATAAAAAATACAAAAATAAAATAAAATAAAAATATAGGACTAAAAATTGAAATTGTTAGAACATTTAACCTATGATTTTTCATATAAAAACGACGTCGTTAGCGCGAACACATTTTATAGTCTTTGAACTTCAAAACTCTCCAACAGTGGAAGCTTGGAACCCTGATTGTGAAGCGCGCAAATCAGTTGTGGCGGCCAAACCATGAAGAAATCCAAGCAAACCCATATGAACCCTAATTGGGCTCAACTCCAACAAGTATCTATTCTTCTTCTTCTTCTTCTTCATTCCTTTCCATCTATACACACACATTCTCATTTTGCTATACTAATTTATTGCTGTTCAACCTTGTGCAGAAGCTGAATCTTAATAGCTCAAAAGCTTCAAGGACCCTCAATGATTTTGAAGAAGACATGCCTAAATCAATATTGGGTATTAAAAAAATTTAATTTTTCGTTTTGGGTGGTACTTGTTTTAGTGTATATATGAGCTATTTATATTTAGTTTAGAAAATTATGCGGCTTTTAATGTTTTGGAGTTTGAGATTTTTTTTTTTTAATTTTCTTGTTTTAAACAGGGAAACGTAAAGAGAGGATAGATGATGATGATTCTGATGATTGCGAGATTAACCCTCTTCATCCTGTAAATGATGATGCAAGGTGACTATAGTGATGTTTATGTGTTATTGTGTAATTTGGGAGGTGGGATTGTCTTATATATTTTTTTTTATTGTTTATTTGATGCTGGAAATTGATTGCTTTTGCATTTTGATTTTGACATTAAGATGGTTGCTGTTAATTCCTACTTTTTGATTGCATGGTAATAGTCTAGTATATGTTTAGCTTCGATTTTTTATGGGGCGAAATTGTTTCTAGAGGTGTAAAATTGATTTTAAAATGTTTGGACATATCCCGTGTAGAATTGATTCAGCCTTCGGATTTGATTATAATTTGAAGCTTTTGCTTCAGCAATTGATTTTTAGCCTCATATTTATCATTCAACTTACTTTTTACATGATTGTATCCAAACATAAATCAGTTTATATTCAACTCACTTTTAGCTGGAATCAATTTTACAAAATCATTTTTGTCTCTGGAGAACCAAACATACACTTAATATCTGTCACAATTTGCTTCTATTATTTGTTTTTTAATCCCTTGGAAAGATGGCATGTGATTGTCAACTAAAATCTGTGAATTTAAGGTTCATCTTTACATGGAAGAGTTTTTTTAATTCTTTGTCTTAGAGTTAATTGTACTTTAACTTATTAACCATTTGACAGTCTGACAGATGCTGTGGCCATGGATTGTGAAATGGTTGGGGTTGGTCATGGAAACAAAAGTGCTCTTGGAAGAGTAACACTGGTAATAATTTGTTCCTCGTCATGTTACTAATATCTGTGCACTTTTTTTTATGCAATTATCTATGCTCATTTAGAATTTTTTTTCTTTCTTTCTAAGTTACTAGGTATATACAATTTTGATGATGATTTTGAATTGCCCTTACTTATATATTTACTTGCTTTTAGTTTCGTATATACTTGAATTATGTATCACTTAACCATAAGGTGTGACTCATGGTGATTTGAGATCCATATGGGAGGAGGACTTTACTTTTGGTGTGGGATTTCTAATACCTCTTGTAATACCTCGTGGCCAAGGCTTCTGCTCCATTAGCCTCACATGACACCATAAAAAAAGCGTATTGCTAAACAATAGTGATTTGTTTGAACTTCTGCTATGCTATAGGCCTATAGCTGCTATTTAACAACATATAATGATCTTGTTTCTTAATTGTAGAATTCTTATTTAACATTTAATTAGTGAAACCAAAATACTAAATAACTTACTATTAATTTCTGAATTTCTTTAACATCAACATGGGTAAGTATTGCAACAATCATCAGTATTTTCATTTCATCTCCCATTGCCTTGTTAAGTCACTTATTTTTAACATTAGTTCAGTTGATGGCAGGTTAACAAGTGGGGTAATCATCAGTATTGCAATAATCATCAGTATTTTCATTTCATCTCCCATTGCCTTGTTAAGTCACTTATTTTTAACATTAGTTCAGTTGATGGCAGGTTAACAAGTGGGGTAATGTTATTTACGACGAGTTTGTACGGCCAATGGAGCGAGTTGTTGACTTCCGTACCAGAATTAGTGGCATAAGACCTCGAGATCTGAGAAAAGGTTCACATAATACTCCTTTCTCTCCATTCTACAATTTTAAATCATAGTTGAAAGCATTGAACATAAAATTTCAACAGATATGAGGTAGTCCGGCATCTAATATGCAAGTAGAGAAGTATAGTTTTCAAGCAAATTATTTCGACTTTTTTCAATCAGTTTACCTGATCATAGGTTCCTTCCTCAGAAAACAAGGAATTCTCAGCTTCCTCCACCTCTCCTGTCGTTGCCATTATGCTCGATCTAAAACATAATGTCAATATGTGATTATTATAGATTAATATTATTTGCTGTTTGGAAGTAGTCGGCACTGATGTTAGCGACTAAGGTTCTGAGATTCAGCTATTAGCATGTTTCGGTTGTTAAAAGCAGCTGTAATAGCTTAATCTTACTGTGATGATTATAATTTTTCCGGATCATTTACATGATTGACATTATGATTCATACACTGATAAGTAAATATTATCTTTCAATATGATGATACAATTTGCAGCAAAGGATTTTTGTACTGCTCAGAAGAAGGTGGCAGAGTTGATCAAAGGAAGGATCCTTGTAGGTCATGCCTTGTCCAATGATCTTAAGGTCCATCTTTTTGAGTGATTATTGTCTTTCTTTTTAAAGATTTACATGTATATATCTCTTACCAGTCTCTAATCTGTGAACACTCTACTTTTACAGGCATTACTATTAAGTCATCCCAAAAAGGATATACGAGATACCTCCGAGTACCAACCATTTCTAAAGTACTATCAACTTGCCACCCTTCAAGTGTTTTGCTTCATACTTTTTGATGTCGAATGTTCATGTAATATGTTCTGATAAACATGTTGGGTCTTACTAGGTCAAGTAGTAGAGTAGCATTGCGGCATCTCGCTGCGGAACATCTTGGTGCGAAGATTCAATCAGGAGAGCACTGCCCGGTTAGTCTATCTAGCTTTTTGCTCCTCCCTCTCCTCCCCTCTTTTATTGATCACTTGACAAGTATAATATAATCATTTGTGTGTTGGATAGATGGAAATTGTGTTTTGAGGATAAAAGTTTCACTAGCTTTATGAAATTGAGCTAGTTGTGTCAATCGTAGAAAATAGCAGTTTGTTTAAATTTTGCTACACAGGAGTTATAGTGGCTGTTATAGTCTCTATCTGCCACTTCGGTTTTTTATTTTCCTTAATCCTCTAGAACCTGCATGATATTTATGCACAAGCTTGTAAAACACAACTGAATCTGTAAATCTAACAAATCCAAGTTGTTTCAGATAGACGATGCCCGTGCTGCTATGTTGCTTTACCAAAGAAACAGAAAAGAATGGGAGAAGAGCTTAAAAGACAACTTTCGGAACAAACCGAATAAAAAGAAACGAAAGAAGAAAACAGATACAAAAGAATGAAGACATACTTCAAAAGCAAACCATGCTGGAATTGTATCATAGCATTGGCTGCCTTTTATTCAAAAACATTTTTGTTAGGGACCCTATCCTTCAATGGTTATTGTATTTTGCTTAAATTGAATGAGAACTAAAAAGTTAGAAGGGAAAAAACAATTTTTCAGAAAAAACAATTTTTCAGAAAAAACAATTTTGTTCCGTTTTGCACCTTTCTCTAAGATAAATTGGCAGGGAATAGCTCCTCTGAAGTAAGCAAGTAATGACAGGTTCACATATAAATAGATTGGGTTTGACTAAAAAAGTGATAAGTTATAGTTATTAATTTTAAAATTACCAGTTGATATCGTGATTATATGCATGTTGTATAATAAATTATAAAATTAGTTACATTTTAATTTAAGTTAATGTTTTTTTAGAGGCAATTTTATGCCCACATTTTGAGGTTTGTATTAGTGAATTCCGAATTTTCCTTCTGTCTAAAAATCTAAAAATATTTATAGACACCCAAACTTGTAGTTTACTACTGACACTGATTTTTAGTAGTACATTAGTAAATTATTATAACTAAAAATGATAAAAAAAAATATACTCTAAGGTGCATATTGATAAATTCATAAAATATATATAATTATAATTTAGAATTGAGATGGAATTAGTGAGTGATTTTCTGAAATGTATCTATCTATCCACAATTCTAGTTTAATTCGATTTGATTTTCTTTTCCCTTCTCTTAACCGTTTTTGGATTGAATAAAAAAAAGGACCCGTAGAGTATATAGAGTTGAATTGAGAAAGAAAGAAGAAGAAAAAAAGAGCGCCATTAATACAAAAGTCGTTTAAAATCGTAACGAAACGAATCCACCGTAACAAACTAAACAAGTCTTTCTTTTTTCTTTCTCTTTCTGCGGACTTAACACAGACACGTTCCCATTTCTCTCTCACACATGCACACTCCTCAAACCCACCTAACAAGATGCGAATTCCGATCAATCACCGATTCATCAAAAACCTCACACTCAACAAATCACGTCATGTCTCCACATGCAGAGCCGTTCTCCTTCCTTCTTTCGGTGGACCCCACAACCTTGAGCTCCACCACGACGTCGAAGTCCCTCCTCTCCAACCCCACGAAGTCCTCGTCCGCTCACGCGCGGTTTCCATCAATCCTTTAGACACCCGAGTCAGTTTCTTTCATTCTTGCACAATGAGCTATGCCAATTTTTTTTATTTTTTTTTGCTGTGAAGATTTTTCATTCTTGTTTTTTTTTTTTTTGAAGATGCGTGCTGGTTATGGGCGCTCAATTTTTGAGCGGTGTCTGCCGATAATTTTGGGCCGTGACGTCAGCGGCGAGGTGGCGGCGGTTGGTGCTGCCGTGAATTCGGTGAGTGTTGGCCAACAGGTTTTTGGGGCTTTGCATCCAACTGCTACTAGAGGGACTTATACTGATTATGCAATTCTTTCTCAAGAAGAGGTTACTTCAAAACCAGATTCACTTTCTCATGTGGTATGTGTTTTGTTGAAAATGTTCTAATTTTATGTTATGCTTTGTTATGTAATTATTCAATGTGATTATTACTGATTATAGAAAAAGAAAAGTTTCAACTATCATGCAATGAGTAATAATGTAAAATGTTTTTTTAGCAACTATTGACTTGTAAGACTTTTTTTGACAATAAGAATAAGTTGAGAAGTTAGCTAAGACTTAGTTTAGATTAGATTCTAGCTTGTAGAAGTTTCTTGAGTAAGATTCTTTTAATATTTCTTTTTTCATAAATGCTTCTTGAGAAGCTTATTAAGACTAGGCTTGATTCAAATTGAGTTTAAGTCTATAGAGTTGAATGTTTAGAAACTTCTTTATCATTTTTTATGATCTCGAATGTTTCTAAATGTTATTTGTATCTTTTTTTAAACAAGAAACATAATTTGTTAGCGGACTGCACGGTTGTCACTGAATATGTTTTAGTTAGTTTGGGTTAGGAAGGTTGTGATTTCAATATGGTAAGGGATGCATTGGGAAGGTTGTGATTTCATACATTGTCATTGAGAAAGACTAGGCCTGCTAAAGTTGATGGTTTAGGGTCCTCTTATTTCTGTTTTGGTCCCCAAGAGCATTTCCAAATATCGCCCTTAACCTAATTTTGAATTCGTTATGCTAGAGTGAGGGGGTGCTCTCTGGAAGTTAAAATGCGACTTCAACTGCATATTGTCCAATGTTGTGCTTATTTATTGTTCACCCATTTGACTCAACTGAAAGATATAACAATAATCTTTGTCTAGTTATGTTCAATTCATCGGTTTTGCCATCACTGTCATAATTACTTGTGAAATATTTGTAGTGCTTTCTAATTGAACAGTTGACCATGGATTTTTCCCCATTTATTTACTTTGAACCATTGAAGGCATGCTTTTTGTTAATTTTTCATCTTGTAGGAAGCAAGTGCAATTCCTTTTGCTGCAATGACAGCTTGGCGTGCTCTAAAATGTACTGCTAGTATAAGTGAGGGGTATGTTTATAGTGCTGAGATTATGATTTCTATTCGTGGAAATTAATATTTCTCTCTCTTACATATCATCATTTTCTATACATTAAGAGTTTTCATTTTTTGTGTTTTAACACCATAAGGTTCAGCTTCGATAAAAACACTCTTGTTTCACTCACTTATAACTCGTAGCTTACCTCAAACAGGGAAAGGATATTAGTAGTGGGAGGTGGGGGAGCCGTAGGGTTTTCTGCTATTCAACTTGCAGTAGCTGCGGGTTGCCCTGTCACAACTACTTGTGGAACTCAAAGCGTTGAACGAATGTTAGCAGCCGGCGCTGAGCAAGCTGTTGATTATATTACTGAGGTGGTGTTGAATCTTCTTTTGTATCATATTTCCAAACATTAGTTAATATATTACAATAGTGTCACACAATGTTATTCTACTTTTTTTTTTATTGGTTTGAAATAAAAGTTTCATGAAATGGAAAATGAAAATATTTAGCCTGCTATTTGTCAAAAAATGGACCAAATAAATGAATCGGGAATGGACATGCTTGTGAATAAAGGGACAATCTATGTTGACGCGCTTGATCTTTCTTGACATGTTAGGCTGCTTGCAGCTGAATGGCTGATATACTATCGAAAAACACAAGAGTTGACTACATCGGTATTTCAAAAACACGCAGCTGACAAAAACATTTGAACTAACTTACCCGACTCTAACCTATCTAAACAACTAAAAACTGAAATTTTAGAGATATGATCATAATACTAAGATAATTTGATCATAATACCAATCTGACGTGTTTTCTTCATGCTAGTGCATCTTGCATTAGACTTGATTTATGACTTAATAAGTTCATTCTTGAATGGCAGGATGTTGAATTGGTTATAAAGGGGAAGTTCGATGCTGTTTTGGACACAATTGGTTTACCAGAGACAGAACGCGTGGGCATTAGGTTTCTGAAAAAAGGTGGACATTACATGACACTTCAGGTAGAAAATTAAAGTTTATCGCTCTTTTCATATTCATCTTAGTTGTTAGGTCCACTTGGTTCATTGCTTTAAGGAATGATTGTTAGATATTTTTCTCTGTAACCGACATCTGTGCTTCTTTTTCTCTTACCTTGAAGGGTGAAGCAGCATCATTGGCTGATAGGTTTGGGCTGACTCTTGGGCTTCCCGCAGCTACAGCTTTTTTATTAAAAAAACAGATTCAATACCAATTAGCTTACGGAATAGGTAGAAATTGTCAACCTGTTGTGTTTTTTTCTGCTTTGACGCCTTAAAATATATCACTTATTTGCTATGTGATTTCTCTATTCTCTTTGACAGTCTTTTTGCTGAGCATAATTTATATTTATTCACCATGATACCAAAGAAGCAGTAAATGTGCCAATGCGCTATGTTATGTGAATTTCTTGTTTGTCTTTTTTAAAAATATGAAGTTGAAATCCTCTGTCTCCTTGTGATACAGAGTACTCATGGATATTCATGAGGTCTGACATAGAAGGTTTAGTTGAGATTCGAAAGCTATGCGAAGCCGGGAAGTTGAAGATACCCGTGGATAAAACGTTTCCGATAACAAAGGTAAAAGAAGCTCATGCGGCAAAAGACGAGAGAATCATTCAAGGTAAAGTGGTGCTGGAACTTGATTGAAGAAGGCCTCAAGCTCATAAGAGAGTTGCTTAATAAACTTGAGTGGATTGTTCCACAATTAGTTGAGAAATAGACACTTTTTTTTTATGGTTTTCATATATGATATAAAATGGAACTATTTTTTGTTGTAAATTTTGATTCATAATATACCCAATCACAAAATATCTGTAAATTTGTTGAGAATTTAGTGTGACGCATGAGCTATCTACAACTGTTCTGTTTGTAGTCATGTCCATTTATGAAAGGTGATGGTATGATTTTATGCCTACATAATAAATTTCATGTGTCAATTTGTAGCCTAATCTTGTTCTCTTTACTTGTAACATCGAAATAGAACACCGTTCAATTATTACCAGAATGGTTGGAGATTTTATTATCCAATATATAGTGCTAGAGAGTGAGAAGCAAACATCATTTGTCATTAAAAAATGACCAGATTTAATGAACATTGTCAGGAGGCATTTGTCTGTTTGCTTTTCTATAATTTGAACAATTACAAATAAGTTGTTTCCTTCTTTCACGATCACGTGTGACTTTCATGATTGCCACATGTTAACAAAGTACTTAAATGCCGGTGGTGGTTGACACAAATGGATGAACGTTCTATTTATACTAGGGTACGAGCGAACTATCACTTGAGTTTGTCGACGCTTTTTCTTTTTTCTTTTTTAATCTTACTTAGGAATATACATCCATTGACGTAAATGATATGAAAATTGTGGTGTCTAAGACTTTGTTTGTGAGTTTAGAGAGAAAATGAGGAAGTAACTTAAAAAAAAAAGAAGGAACGAAGAGTTTTTGGAGGAGAGTAATTTGAGAGGTATGTTTTTATTCATAATACAAAATTTTCTTTGAGAAATTTAAAAATTGTATTGGAGAGAGATTTTAGAGGACTTAGATAAATTGTTGGTATCATTTCTATATTGTTACAATACTTTATTAATATATTGATCATAAGTGTTCTCTTATCTTGCTCCACAAAATTACTCTCTTAAAAAATGTAAAAATTATCTCTTTTCATATTTACTCCTCACTCTAAAGTCCTCCATTCTCTTTCCCTCCCCTCCAAATTTATAAGCAAAGCCTAAATAAATTTGTAATATTGCATTTGTAAAATTGTATTTGAAAAAATAATTGAAGTGCTTATTGAATAAATGTTTATAATTTTTGTAATAAAAATGGAAAGGGAAACATGAGAAAGAACAAAAGAACTGGGGGTATTCTCTGAAGCATCAACGGGGTGTTGTTACTCTTCAAAAACCTTCATCCCTTGATTCTTCCATATGCGTCATTGTGTGGATTGACATACAACACATGGTACTTTTTCTCTTCAAAATATTACCATCCTTTAACTCTATGCAACTCAACTCCCCTTGCGTACGCAATCTGAGTTAAAAACATAAATTCTATCAAACACTTAATGCAAATAATGTTAAACACACTCTTAGCTCACTTGAATGCTATTTATTGTTCAACAATATATAGGGTCTGGGGGGCCCAATCCAACATGGGCTGTATAGATACTTGTATTGGACGAGACCTACCGGTGGTCACTACCAAACCAGCTGGGTGGGAAGAATGGACAACTTTTTTGTTATTTTTTTTGAAATGGACAACTTTATTATCTTGTTTTACATTGTACTTTGTAACATCAAATTAAGGGTGCCACACTTTTATTTTCCCTCTTGTGTATAGTATTCCAATTAACAACTACATAGTTACCACCTTTTTGAAAGTATAGTTACCTTAAAAAAGCATCATAACCCACTTTTTGTGTTGTTGGCTTTACTTCAAAGCCCAAAAGACATACTATTAGTATTTAGTATATTTACACACAATCTTCTTTTCATGGACATTGTTTCCATAATAATGCACTTTTAGTAGTAGCAGTTTTGTCAAGTAGTGGTGTTAATGCATGGTCAAAACCCTTCTTTTGAAGTAACCTTGACCCACTTATTATTTTGGTTATCATTCAACTTTGGAGTTAGGATCTTAGGATAGGATGTGTTGTTGTGGTGTGTCTTGCCTCTCTCTCTCTCTCACTCTCTTTATTGAGTGGGTTTTTTTTATGAAGCTGGACCACACCTTATTACTATTAAATGCATTATCTTTGTGCATGTGACTTGAAATGAGATGGTTATACGGTTGTTTAACAATATCTGTGACTGTGTGGCCACCGTCATTTAATTAACGGCCTTGTTAATGATTGTTTTATATTGTTAGCACTTCAAGAATTGCTAATGTTTGTCAATAAAATAATAATAATTGCTAATATGTACAGTTTTCTGTTGAAGCATAAATGTTAAACATATTTTGTATATTAGTGAATAACATATTTTTTTTATATTTTTTATTTCTTAACCGGTAGATCAAATTGTAAATAAATTTAACTAATTAAAATTACTCGAGATAACTTGATATAGAAGGCATAGTGAATGTGGCAAATTACATAGATTATTTTATAAATATTTTAAAAATGCAATTTTTGTCAAAATTATAATAATTTATCTATTTTGATTATTTTTATCAAAAATTCTAATACGTAAATTTTTCAATTAATTTGCTAATACTATGAGATAGTTGTAAATTGAATATCAAAACAACTGAATTTGACTTTTTAAACTAATAAGTCAATAAGATGACTAATTAACAATTAATATTATAATTATTTATAATTAAGTTATATATACATTTAATATGTACCATAATTTATTTATAATAATTATTCATAATTAAATTTATCTGCATTAATTTTTGAAATGAATTATTCATTTTAAATGAACATAATTTATGTCCAACTCAACTTTGTACGCACATATTTTTGAATTAAATATCATCTCTATTTTTAAAATGAAAATAATATTTTCTGTTTTATACACATTTTAAAATATTGAATATAAATATTTTATCTTAAAATTCAACTTTTTAAAATATTAAATATTATTTTTTGAACAAAATATTTCTATTTTATTTCTTAACAAGACACATCATTAAAATACATGTTAACAAGACCTTTTGTAAAAATAGGACGAACTAATTATTGAATTAATCAAATATTTTATACATGAAAACTATAGTCATAATTGGAAGTTCGTTTTCTTTCCTTTTTGCAAAGGCAACTTTTTACTTTGCCACGCGCCACTTTCACACATATTTTTATGATATGCATAGGGAAACACACAAAAAGATGATATGTCTCTTTAAAAATCTTAAATAGCTTTGTTACCTAAAAACAAAGGAGTTCCTATTTTTTTTTTTTTTCATGCACGCATGCACACTTCTCATATGTTGTTCATGGTACATTATTGGTTTTAGGGAGCAACTAGTCCCACCAATTGATATTATGAATTTGATTATTTAAGTTGGTTTGTTTTATTTAATTCGTTGCAAAAACAGTATTATAAGATTAGATGATTTGTTTTGTCGAGTTAATAAATAAATAATTCTTTTGTATCATATTGAGTTATATTATAGACGAAATAAATTATTTATCAATAATAAAAAAAAATTAAAATTAATTAAGATACTAGAAAAACCTCTTAGATGTACAATAGAATGTTTTTCGCCATGAATTTTCATATTATTGTTAACACTATTTACATTTTTTGAGTTGCATTTAGAAAACTACTTTGAATTTTTTTAATTACTTTGTCATTTAATGATGACAAGTAAGAATAGTTGTTATGTATTTCAAAATTAAAATAATTAAATAAATTATTGATTATAGTAAGTTTTTCTTTTGACAGAAATAACTTGTTCAAACGTGAATCAGATTGATTGCGACAATAAAAGTAGTAATATAAAGAGAAATTTCTCAAATCCACACATGAGCCAGTGCCCCTAATATTTAGCTCCTATTCAAATTCAGTATATTCACTGTCTAAATTTATTAAAATTAACAAGATTATTTGGAAGCATGAATTTGCAAGGCTTTTAAGTGCGGTCACGTGCACCGCATCTTTCTTATTGTTTTTAATTTTCTTTTCACCTCGTCCTTGTCCTATTAGTTGTCTCAGCCTCTTTCTACTTCCCATGTGGCACCTTTTCAAACCACTCTGCTTTGCAATATTATTTTCCCTAAAACGTCAATTTTACTTCTATTTCTTTTTTCTTTTTACATAAAATTTTCCCTATTTCACTATCACCCTATTATATATATGTAATGTTTATATTTTACTTTTATTCAAAACTCTTTATTATATTTTATATTAAAATTATATATATATATATATTAAAATATTCTTATTTTTATATCTTTAAAATAACACAAAACAGATATATGATCATTTGAAAAAAAAAATCTCTTACAAAAAATTATATCCTGAGATATAACTATTTTTTATTTTAATAATAAATGATTAATTGTTATTTCATAAATTAAAAATTATATTATATTAATAAAATAAAATTAAAAAATATCAAAACTGATGTAGTTGAGTAGATTTGTCAAAATAAATAACGTGTTATATTATTTTTAGAATTTTCTCCTATTTTGCAGCATGAATTAGCATATTTATTTTATTGAA
>JBBPBS010001143.1:8326613-8349391 GCA_037974835.1 Cicer judaicum | reverse complement strand
TGCAATAAAAAAAACTATAATAGAATGTATATTATTGTAGAATATAATACATTTGATAGAAGTCTTTAAAAAAAAAGGAAAATGTAGATAAATGAAGGAAGAACATTGATGTTTGTAAATAGAAAAATTTATTAATGAGATTACATTGTATCTTATTTTTAGATTTGATAGTACTAATATTTGTATTAAAATTAGAGTATTCGTTATACTCACGCTAATAAATTTTTACTTATAAAAGAAAACAAGAAGTCTATTAATTTAAATTTCAGCTGAGAGTATAAAAAATCTAATAAAAATAATCTCAATTGATGTTTTGTAAATTGAATTGTTTCACTTTGTTGAATTTATAAGTTAATCATATTTATGATTCAATTATTTGATACGAAATTACAAATTTTAAAAAGTGGTTTCAACCAAAAAATAAAATACTAACACTATCTCAAAGATATTTAATTATTTGATAAAACAGATATTAAGAATCACTACAAAATATTTAATATTTGATTCCACATAACAATTCTTGTTTGGGGCAATATTTTGACATATTAACAATGCTAGCAATAAGTAGGTCTTCTCAATTTGGTAGATTTTTGACGAACTTTGCACAATTTGGTAGGTTTTTGTTTTAAAAATACACTGCCGTTACTTGCCTCTAAGTTAAAAAATTTGCACTTTGTGGGTTTGGTAGTGTTTTGTTGAGCAGAAACTATAGTTAAAAAATCACATCATATCAAGAAAAAATATTTAAGGCTGTTTTATTATCTCAAATAATATTGATTTAGCTGAAACATATGTAAATAGTGTTATGAACACAAATTTAAATAAGGCTCGTTTAATTATATAAGTTCCACATATATTTAATGAGAGTTATATGAATTTGAATTAATTAAAGAAAATATATTAATTTCATAAAATTTTGAATGATAACTAGTCAAAATATCCCTTTTCTATGTCTTGTAGTTGTAGGTATGTTTTTCCGATACTGGTTCCTCTCAAAATATATTTTCCACTCATAACCTTTCTTTTTCTATTATTTTTAATATTTTTGCACTACTTTATGTCATTACCAAAGTTGTTGATCTGTCAAAGGTCTCGTGCACGCATATAATTTTTCCCTTTTCCGCTGAACACAAAGAAGAACCTTGAGACTTGAGTACTTCAAAAACAAGCATTCACACCACAACTCCGTTCCATTTCATCATTCCTAATCATATCACAATACTACATTCTTAGATGTTTGAGTCTTTTATCATATTTATATATGCTATAGTTTTTATTTTTATATTTCTCTTATTTCTAGATTTCATTTTTATTTTATATTTTAATTAAGTTGTTAACAATAGACTATTTATTGAGTTAGCCGTCTAATCACTAAAGTATAATATTAATTTACATTTGACATACTCTAACAAAAATATAAATCGAAGTTTTTAACATTTTTAATTTAACATATTAAAATAGAACAAACAAATCATAAAGAATAGGATAAAATATAAAACATAAATTAAAACATAAAAAATATAATTTAGTCTAAATTTAATTTTCTTTTATAGATTTTTTTAACAAAATGTGTCGGACACTACTTATAAAAAAATTAAAATTCGAAAGAGCATGATTCCTGAGATTTGAGTCGTGCTTAAATAAAAAGACAATATCTCATATTTCATACAAAAATTGATTTTAAATGAAATAATTTTGTAAAACTTAATTTAATTAAAAATTAATTGAATGTAATATAATTTATATTTATATATATTCATATATAAATAAATTAATAATAAATTTTAATATAAAAATTATATTTGAATTTAAATCTATAAATTATAATTTTAAATTAAAATTAATTATAAAAGAAAATAAACTCTTCTTCTTAACAACCAAACATATATAAATAAATTTTAGTCACATTTTAACTCTTCTAAGCCGAAACCAATCATGAACATAAAGTAATTTGAAGAATTTGCAAATCATATAAAAGGATTGGAGGATCTAAATCACACGATTAATTTGAAGTAGTAAAAATATCTCAATATTGATCTAGATTGACGATGAAGGGTTCTAACCACATCACACACACACACACACAACTCACAACACAAGAATCCAATTCTTAAATTGAAGGGCATTTTCGTCATATAAGTAAAAACAGCAATTCACAACAAGACCCTACACACACACACACCTACATCCACTAGGTTACATTTTGCTAAAGACAAAACAGCATTTGGTCACCTTCCATATCCAATAAACCCTTTTCCCCACTCTTTAATCTCTCACTCACACTCTCACTTTGCAATCTATCCATCTATTCCTCTCTCCATAAACCAACCAAAAAAAAAAAATCCTTCATTTATAAGACCCTTTAATTAACTCTCCTTTTACCATACCCAAAAAAACTTTGCTTTTTCACTCAATCAATACCCATGTCTTATCAAGATTCATTTTTTTGAAAAAGAAAAAAGAAAAATGGACACAGAAAAACACCATCATTCTTCAAAAACAAACAACAACAGTAGTAGCAGCACAAGTGAACTATTTGTTTGTTTCACTTCACGTTTATCTTCTTCATCAATGAAACTCTCATCAAAATCAATTTTAAGTCCAAGCCGTAGCAGAGAGCCACCACAGATATCACTCTCATCTTCCCTTAGTAGAAGGTTAAAGAGCAATGGAAGCATGAAAGGTGGTCAAGCTTCACCCATGTTCCCAACAAGTGGCGGTGGTGGAAAGAAAAGAGGGTGTGGTTTTGAGAATCCAGAACCTTCATCACCAAAAGTTACTTGCATTGGACAAGTAAGAGTGAAGACAAAAAAACAAGGGAAGAAAATGAGGTCAAGATCAAAGAGAAGAGGTGAAGCTAGTTTTAGAAGAGGTGAGAATCATCCAGATCTAACTAGACAGAATAGCCAAAGTGGTTTTTGTTATCAGAATCAACAGTGTTTGAAGCATAGGAATCAACAAAGATGGGTTCATTTGCCTTTGACAATATGTGAGGCTTTGAGAGAGTTTAGTTGCTTTTTTCCTTGTAGGTCTTCTTGTATGTCAAGTGAGAAGGAGAAAGAGGAAAAGGGTAGTTTAGAAGAGAGAGGATCTAGTGTTAGACATGGTAGAGAAGGTTCATGTGGAGCTGCATTTGCAAGATGGTTGGTGAGTTTGCAAGATGGAGATGGGAAAGGAAGGGAGATTGAGGTTATGATGGATGATGATGATGATGGAAGAGAGAAAGGTGGTGAGAGGAGTTTTAGTCAAAGGAGACATATTTTTGAAGACCTTGAGATTGATGTGGTTGATGAGAAGATTACTACTGAATTTGGAGTTGAAGAAAATGAAGATGAAGATGAAGAAGAAAACGAAAAAGGAAGAGTTAGTATTTGTATTCCACCAAAGAATGCTCTTTTGTTGATGAGGTGTAGATCTGATCCTGTTAAAATGGCTGCTTTGGCTAATAGGTTTTGGGAATCACCTCTTCATAAAGAAAATCAATTAGACGAGGAACATCATCAACATCAAGAAGTAGAACAAGACCACGAGGATAGTGGAATTCAAGAGAATGAAGAAGAAGAAGAAGATGAAGAAGAAGAAGGTTTCAAAGATCAAAACATTTACATGGAGCAAGTTGAAGAACTACAACAATTTGTAGTAGTGGAAGATAGCATTTGTGAAAGAGAAACACAAGCTCTTCTTGAAAGCTATGAAATTGAAAGCAAAACCAACCAAGAAGAAATTCATGATGACACCAAAGAAGAGGAAGAGAAAGTTAATGAAGATGCTATCGATGATGATAAAGTTGAAACCTTTTCATGTGTTTTACTTGATTCACATCATGCAGATCTTGAGAAGCAAGAAATAGAAGAGACCCATCAAGGAGAAGATGAAAACAATGAAGAAAGTTTCGAACTTTCTTCATATTCTGAAACGTTGGTAGCTTCTTCAGAAGTAGAAAAGGACGAAGCTCAAAAAGAAGAAGAATCAGAAACAACAGAGGAAGTTTCGACGGAGGAAGAAGAAGAGAAAGTGACTGAAGATAAGGAATTGGATCCGACCCATCAAGGATCCGACCCGGAAATGAGTCTTCACGGGTCAACGGAGCGAGAAAATGGGTCAAAGAAAGAAGAGAGAGAAAGAGAAACGTTACCGGAATGCTTGTTGCTGATGATGTGTGAGCCGAAACTTTCAATGGAGGTGTCAAAGGAAACATGGGTATGTAGCACCGATTTCGTACGGTGGTTGCCGGAGAGACCTGCCGCCGGGAAAGTCGTCGGAGGGGAGAAGAGAGTCACCGTGAATACTTCTTTGAAGCCGAAGGTGAAGGTGAAACCTGTTCAGCCGTTGATGCAGCCGCCGAGATCTTCTTGTTCTTTTCCGGTGACCGGAGGTGGCGCCGGAATGTCGATGGCGACGATGATAGAGCAGAAGTTGGTGGGGTGTTCCAAATCTCGTAATGGGTATGAGCCGTTTGTTCTCACTCGCTGTAAGTCGGAGCCGATGAGGTCGGCGGCTAAGCTTGCGCCGGAGGCTTGTTTCTGGAACAATAGGAAACTTGAGCCGCACCCTCCTCCGACTTCGCTTGGAGTCGGCGCGCCGGCTGGTGTTGGGTTTTGATTTTCATTTTCCTTTTTAAATCTTAATTTCCTTTTTTTTTTTTTTTAATTCATAGAATAATTATTAGTTGTTGTTATTAATTGTAGATTGTTGCTATTGCTTAACCTTGGTAAGTTTAGGGATTGATTATAGTCATTTTACTGTTATGTATAAATAGTTATTTTAGTGATGCATTGTGTTTTTTATTTTCAATTTCATCAATTGGTTACATTACTAAGATCATGAATTTAGAATTATTAAGTATATAGTTTGAATTTGAATAAATGTACATGATATTGGAAGTACCTATTTCAATAATCAATGAGTAGAATATTGCCATTTGGGTTTAATTGGTAGTGGTTGGAGCTTGAAATGTGTGTGTAGGTTTGAAGGGTTAAAAAGTAAAGTTGGTAGTACTGGGACATTTGATTTGGTTATGGTTGTTTATGTGCCTTGTTGTTTGTTCTAGTAATGTGTCATGGTCAATGGTCGTTTATGTCATCGTCAACATTAAGTCTTTATGTGTCATTACAGATTGGTTTGAATTTGGAAGGTAGTGTTAAGTGTAATGGAGACTTGAAATGCAAGTAGGTGGGAGAGAATGGTCAAAAAAGAATAGAATTTCAGTGTGTGATTGGTCCAGTACATGAATGAAATTACTAACCATAATGGAAAAGGTGCATTATATTAATTAATCATCAATTTTAGGGAAGTTTTCACCATAGAATGGTACTTAGTCCCCTTTTTTTGTAGTCATACTTCCTATCTTATTATAGGGGTATCTAAATACAGAATTATGTGTTATTAAATTGTGTTAAGAAAATTGGATGTAATATTTTTCAATAGCTTAAGTTTTAAGTGCTAATTATAGAAATAAACCAAACCTAGGCCTCCGCCTCTTCTAAACCTAGCCACCAAACCACTTCCTCCTTTTCTACTTGGAGAGCGATAGGTTAGGTCAATTATAATCCCAAATCATATTTTCAGATCGTTTTTTTTTATTTAATCACTTTTATCTAAATAAATAATGTTTTTCTTCATATAGTTAGTTTTATTTATTTATAGTTTTGTTTTAGTGTGATGTTGCTTTGTTTGAGTATAATGTTATTTTGATTTTTTTGTTTGAGTGTAGTGTTAGTTTGATTTAGATTGACATATTTACATCGATTAAATGTTGATTTAATCAATGACATCCACTACTGGATATCTCAATTCAATATTACAGATTCAAAATAAGTATTTAAGACAATTAGATTTAGTTATACAATTCAAAATAAGTATTTGAGAAAATTAGATTTAGTTATATTTGTATGTATTTTATGGTTTTATATTATTAATTTAAATATTATGAGTTTGTTTACTTTTTTTATTTTATTTTTAATTTTAACAATCTTAAATTGTTCTTGATTAGTGAATGCATTATTTTAAGTTAAAAAAGAAACAAGAAAATTGGTTGTAATGTTTACTATGGATGTCCCTATATCTTACACCGTCTTGAAAAATTTATTCCTTTTTATGTGACTTTCAATGTTATTAATTATTTTTTATAAATATATCTCTAATTAATTTACATATTTTACTGCAATTAACAATAATACTATAACACGAACAATAACTAATTAATGCGGTTGAGTACATATGTCAACAACAATTGAACAATGTTTTCTATTATGATCAAGGATCTAACATAATCTGTATTTTCTTAACATGTTTTTCGTACTATCGATTGAACAATATTTTCACAATTAATGCGGTTGAGAGCAATAATTTAACAATGTTTTCTATTATGATCAGGAACAAGACATAACCTGCATTTTCTTAACACTTTTTCTATGGTACTGATTTATGTTCTAATGTGCTTATTATTTGAACCACATTTCTTGACTCTCTGTATCTAAGGATTGTGACACACCCTAACATCTTTATATTCGGGTCAATATCCTTTGTTTAGTATAAATTTTAATGTTTTGTTGTATATTTTTAGTATCGTTTCCACCTTGTATACATAAGGTATAACATGTTACTGTCAGATATCTTGCACATATTCCATAACAAATTAGTAAGTATTGATTAGGGTTATGTATGGAAAAATAATAATAAACGCGTCTAGTAAATTGAAAAGGGACTTATATTAAAGGATATATTTTTTATTTTATTTTATCAATGAGCGCTTATAATTAGAGGCATAAGTAGTAGTTACTGTTCCTGTTACTAATCAAAGACTGATTTCTAATAAATTATTTTATGATAATGGATAATTTTAAAGATAGTGTTTAATATTATTATTATTATTATTGTGTAATTTTTTAGTTTTAAAAACAAAATCATGTAACATTGTAACACTTAATGATCACTTTGTTTGCTCTTGGAATTATGAATTATTTGAATATTTGAATATTTGAATATTTGACTTATTTAATATTTTTTTTTGTGTGTTCTAGGACAGTCAAGAAATAAAACAAGAGAGAAAGGTTTTATTTCCTTCAAATAAAATTTTGTAGCTTGTTGTGTTGTTGTTGGAGTTATTGCCTTACTTGTTTCTTTGAGACATTAATTATGCTTAAAACTCAATTCTCTTTATTTTCTAAAACTTATTTGGGACTTTATAACATAAAGTGTCGAAAATTTTTGATTGATGTCTTTAATCGGTTTGAGTTTCATGTTTTAATGGTTAATCGGTTCTAAGTAGTAGTTTTATATTAATATAGAATTTTTAATTATAGAAAATATTTATCTATATTAAAAGTTAATTTTCAACCGATAGAAGTTATTATAAAGGCTAAATCGTGTTTTAATCAATAGAAATTGTTATTTACTACAAACTCAATTTTTATTTGATTAAAATTTTATGTTGTGATAGTTTGATTGTTAAATAAATTTTTAGAAATCTTATTGATGTTAAAAATAATAATTTTTCTAAAAATAAAAAATGTGTTAAAAGTTGTTGTTAGAAGATTAAAGTTATAATTTTTATGAGACAATTGTGTGGAAGTTGTGTTGATTTATAAAATAATAATAATAATAATAATAATAATAATAATATGGTTGTTTTAAGATAATTTCTCTAAATCTTAAACTCAACTCAAACTTTATTTGAGTAGGAGTTAGTAATTGAAAGATAATTAATTATTAAATTAATTATTACTTATTTGAATGTGTGAATTAAGTTGAACAAGAGTTTGTGGCGCATAATTTTAGAAACAAATTTGGTAATAATAAGGATATCACTTCGTATGCTTTACTACTTGAATTATATGTAATGTAAATGCATTGTGATGTTATGCATTGGTTTTATTTGTGTGATATCTTCAAAATATAATTATGAATGATATTTTGAGATTAAATAATTTGTGTATTTTAATTGGAAACACTAACATATGATTATTCAAGCTGATGACTTGTTGTCTAAGTTAAATTAGTTTAAGACAATGTTAAATGGTTTTGAACGCTATGATTGAGTGGTCTATTTTGTTACTATCTAAGGTAATGACATTCATGCATGCATTAGTTACCGTGGATCTAGTCGCGAGTACATGATGACAATTCTTTGAAAAAACAATGTGATTTGGAAATATATTCAATGATGGGGTACTGAATATGAAATTGGGAAGAGCATTCGTCCAACAGTGAGACATTGTCCAATGGTTATACTTTTTTTTATGAGGTGGTAATATTATGGAATCATGCATTGACATATAGTCTAATAAATATGATTTGTGTATTTTGGTTGATTTGTATCTTTGGTGCTTTGTGGTTATAACTGTTCAATGAAGTTTATGATTTAATTATATTTTTGCAATACTAAATATATATGTATGCTTATTTGTTTTGTGTTTGTTATTCGATAATAACCCTTGCATTTGACATGATGTCATATGAGAGAATATTATCGCGGAAATTTTATGAAATTTTGGATTAAAATTTTGCTTTGGGGACCAAAACTGGAGAGAAACAAAATGGGGAGACTATTTTTGCGATTTAGCTAAAATAGGGAGACTAAAATTGCAATTAAGTCAAAAAGTTATTACTTAATTTTAAAGTAAACAAGTATTGAAGATAATCTTATAAAAAAATGAATTTGTCTCCTTATGTTTAGAGTTTCGTTTGTTAATGTTTTAAAAAAAGCAAAATGTTACATGTGATATCAAAGTTCCATAATGAGAGTATTATAATTGAACTATTTGATTCTAATCTAAAGGTATTTATAGTCTCTTTGATCTTAATCTATTTAAAAAATAATTAAATTATTTGATCATTTCACAAAAAAAAATATATAAATAAAAAAAAAATTATTTTTATTAAAGTATCTTTATTAGATATTGATTCAGTATAAATGTCATAAATGTATAATAAAAAATATTATATTAAAAGTAATATAAATATTATCAATTAAAAAATACAACTGAAAAAAATGTATTATAAATTAAAATTATTAATTATTTTATAAATTCTTTTTTATAAATAAATCAATTATTTTAAAACAGAACGAAGGCAAAACAAATATTTAGTTCATAATTATTGTAGAGTCCCATAAAGCACCAAAAATATTATTTAATGATGTCAAATTCTATAATATTGATACTTCTAATCAAATATATATATATATATTAATAATATATTAAATATATTCAATTTTAATTTATTTATTGGTATCAACGTTTCAATGCGACGTGGTGTACTTCATAGATTATATGTGTGTTTTAGAGGATGCTTTAGTTTTCATTGCAACGAGTTCCTCTTTTCTCAATGATATAGTACTTCGCAGCACAATCCAATTCCCAAGGCGCCAAACTAGAGTTTGGTTATCCTTACAACCTTTTTTCTCTCTTTTTCTATGCATTTAGTAAAGACAAAGCTAAAGACAAAAAGAAAACAAACCATGTTTATTATTTATCTAATCGTCCAACTTGCAGTCTTTTATGCAGCTTCTCCTTGACCTCACTAAAATTTGAGAGATAATATTATTCAAATGGATATGGCGATGTCCTTTTCTTTCTTTTATCTTCAAGTTTGTTTGAAAATATAGTGTGTTTGAAAATCAAGGTGAGAAAATGAATTAGGCCAGTCCGAGGATAACGCCAACTTCTTAAAAATAAAAAAATTTACTTTATAAAATATCTATAAAAAAATATTTAATAAAAAGATTTTAGATTTTAATATTTTTAAGACTAAAATAGATAATTTTTTTTTAAATTTAATATCGTCTCAATATTATTAAATCAATTTAAAAAAATATTACATAACATTAATTATATTAATTTAGTAATATTATATTAAAATTTTAAAAAAATTTCTTTAAATCTTACACTAAAATTCATTTTAAGCATTCACATATATCGAGTCGACTCTACTCATAATTCACGTCAGCTGAGTTGCTACATTTAACTCTAAAATATTCGTTATATATTATCAATATTTATAAATTATTAAATATTTTATAATGATATAAAAATAGAATTATCTGTATTAAATAAATAATGAGATAAATATAGATATTTGAACATGTCTATTTCAATAAATTATTCAACTATAATACTCCATATGTAATTTATCTACATTATTTTTTGCATTTTAACATTCTTTATTTGAAACAAAAATTTAACGTGTACTTAAAATTTGTACGAATATTTTTACGTATCAGTACACAATTATTAAATTTAAAAATAAATTACCTTTTCATGAATTAAAGAATGTTCTAATTTGTAACTATTAATAAAATGAGTAATTATTGTCACAAAATATAATAAAATGGATAATTAGGTGGGGACAGCTGATACTTAATCTTTTTAAGGAAGATAATAAATTGCTTATTGATTAAGTAGTTTTAATGATAGTATTTTCTTTATTGTTATTGTATGATGAAGAAAAAAGGTAAGACTAATTAAGGAATCTTGACTTAAGGACGAGAAGAGAAAAACAGCAGTTAGTAAGTTGGTAGAATAAAGTGTATTTATTTGCTGCAAATTTTATTATGATGAGAAAATTGAGAATGGAATGAGGTGTTGTGGGGAATAGGAGAGAGCCATTTGGGACCCACAAAATTGACACATGGCACATGGATTGCAGAATCAATAATCAATACAAGCCGCATAAAAGCCTATCAAGGAAAATGTTTTCATCTTTATGAAATTTTCAATTGCAACAAGATATGTTCAGATAATTTGGACCCACCAAAAAATAAAATACACACCAGAGTATGTGTGAGACTGTAATTTGGAAATATGCCGTAAATTCTTTTTATTCTTGTTTCATCTTAGCTTCATATGAGTTGTAAAATAGATAATTTTCTGTAGTGGATTTTATGGTACAATCAGTTACAAATTCTCTAATAAAGAAAATAATTTAATAAAGTCAACTTTATAGGATCTTATATCAAATGACCCCGGTGTTCTAAAAAAACAAGCCGGTTAAAAAAAAGCATTTAGAGATATAACTGTCTTAATCACGAAACATCTCATAAATAACAAATAAACTTAATAAAAAATTATTGAAAATCTTTTAGTTTATAAATATATATATATATATATAACAAATATTATGATATGCATTTTCAAACGCAAATACATTATGTTAATGTGAGTTGATTGAATATATCGACTCAAACATTTTAGAGGTTGTATTTTAATTCTAAAAATTGAGTCTTTAATATTTTTAAAAAATAAAACTTAAATCATTTTAGAAACTCTGATGCAAGTATCTTTTAGCTCTAGTATTCTTTAAAAAAATTGAACCATGTGTTGTTAGTCTTGTGGCATACTAAAATGGCCGACTTTAGTGGGATGCATCTTTAAAAAAAATGATTATAGTGATATGCATATTTGACAATGTTTTATAAATAATTTTCCCTAACTAGAACATAGACTCATTTGATAGATAAAAACCTGGTCCATTATTAGATAATATTTATGATTACGTGTTGACTGCAAGTCTAATTGTCATATAGCATGATCCTATTTCACATGAATAATTCCTATCACGTACAATTCAGTTTACATTACTCAACATTTACTTAAATTTTTAATCTTACAGTAAGATTTCTCAACACTCTCATATGTATAAAGTTAAATATGCAGTAGCAGCTATTTGCAAGATTGTGTACATTTATGAATGTCTCTACATTCAAGTATCCACAACTCTGTAGACAAAGCTGGTCTTCTAAGCGCACGTTTGGTCATGCAGTGTGGTAAAAGAAATCACGACGAAAAAACTACATTAACGTGGAAACTATGTTTTGTTGCTTATGGTATTCACGGTGAGAAAAGCATCGGGACGCAAGAAAATCTGACCAAACGCATGTTAAGTTCGTTACAAGCTGGTCTAAGGGGTCATTTTACTTAGCGATGAGCTTACCTATTCCTAACATGACTTCATATACACATTTGAAAAAGACACAAATTTTGTGTCTGTCTAAAAGTATACTTAAGACAAACTATGTGTCCAAAATTACACTTTCTTAAATATGTGTGGAATTATTAGAAACATGGCATTAGCCTCTTTATTTACTGCATTTCCAAGTTGAAGACAAAAGTGCACACTGTTCGGGTTCTTGGTTTGATTATGACAATACAATGACATGCCTTAAAGAGAGACACAGCATGATCCATTCGTGTGAGTTATTATACTGCAAAATTTCATTACAGGAAACAGTAAATGTTCCAAGTTTCACTATTACAATTAACTTACAAAGTAAAATACTAAAACTGGCAAAGAACAGAAGGGTAAAACAAGGTGCTCTGCATCACAAGTATTTGGTCAAGGCCGTGAACGTGTGAATCCAGAAGTAGAAATCTCAAATATAACTTTTTTTTTATGTTACAATATTATAGGAGAGAACAGAAGGTGAAAGCGAAAACATGATGATAAAGTTACTACAAACCTTTCATAATGTATAAGATTCAACAGTACACTAGTGACTGCATTAAAGAACCCTTGCCACCTACACTATTGCCAACAGTGAAAGACTATTATCAAGGACTTCAATCTTGTTTGATTAGCTTTTAGTATATAGGAGCATCTCTGTTGACATAAATTTATAATCCTTCACTAAATAAAAACATTTTTTTTACCATATAGATGAAATATTGTCCAATAGCTGCTATTACATTACATCATAACAGAATTTAAACAAATTGCTATTACCATGCAATCCGTGGTTTAACATAAAATGTTGTCAAATAGTGACTATTGCAAAGCTGAAGTGCTGTAGCACAGTGAAATTTGAACAAATTGCTATTTTCTACACAGAAGTTATATGAGAGAGCATATGAAGAATTGAAATGTAGAAGCTAACTTCAAATTATGACAAGCCGATGATGTAAAAAATTGGTCAAATAAGAGTTTTGAATATTTCTATTTTCAGAAGTGCTTTTTGTGAGTTTATCCACAGAGGCTCTATATCAATTTTACAAGTGGACAAGATTTGCTAACCTATTCCTCAACTTCAACTTCACTACACTTCCAGTAGTAACTACTGAGAATCATTTGAACTTTGTTTTTCATTTGTGCTGCTCAATTCGGCGTCGTTTGTGCGAGTCTCTACCGATAAATTTGATAAACTAGACTGATCGGCACTTTTGTTTTCAGTTTCCTTTTCAGTTGAATCTCCAGTAAAGGATTTGATGGCAAGCTGGCCAGAATAAAGGAATAGGCCAAGGGAATTTAGGCCAAAAATAAATGTTGCAAGGTAGGTCAAGCCGTTTATGATTGTCCTGTGAAAATTTGTCAGATTGCTATCAGGTGTTTTGAAAAAAAGAATGGTAACACCCGAGATAGATAAGATATCGAAGCTACCTTACAGTGATTGTTATCTGGCGGGCCTGAAAAAGCACACCATCATAATGTTAGAGTATGGTGCAAGCAAGAAAAATAAATGAGTATCAATGCATGAATAGCTGTTGTGTAGTTTTTCTTCTACAAATTGAATAAATTGCTTTTGATTTTGTATTAGTACTATGAATATGACCAAAAAAAAAAGAATTTTATGAAGGACACGACAATGCAAGGTTGCCACATACGCATCTCACTTGTCAGTGCCAGATCATCCAAATTCAGTTATTCGGCCCTAAATACATAGGTGCAGAAAACATCAGTTATTTTGAAAACTAGATGACCTAAATAGTAGATTTAGAAATAGGGGTATCAAAATTGTGAATGAAGCAAAATAGAGACTAAAATTGTATTTAAGTCTAGCTATTTTTTCGCATTTAATATCTTACACTTTCTGCTTACTTGTCTAGTAATCAAAATATAACTGTCATAGCAATACAAAATTGGAATTGTTGTACTTAAATACCAAATGCACAAATTAGTCCCCTGCATATAGATGCGTACAGAGACATATAACACCTTGTGATGAGCATAACATAACAGGCACAATTGCAAAAGCTTATTTCCCTTCAAACAAATAATGTTTATAGTAAATTTGTATATTTACTCCATCTATAAGCATCCAAAATTGAATTTTCTACGCAGTCCAGGAATGCATTCAAATAAAAGAACAGTGTCTACATATTAGATATTTTTTTCCATTTAATATTTTTCCCTTTCTGCTTACTTGTGTAGTTATGACAATCAAAACATTTAAAACACTCACAGGATTGGTAAATTTTTTAATTCTAACCTAGGAATGGATTGCCTCATGAATTAATATCTGCAATTGTTGAATTTCAGTGCAAATGAATAGTCTAATCATTGCAGTTTGGTGGGATTTGGATTGGGTGCGGTGTGACTGCATGCAGTCAGCCACATCTATACCGTCCAATGAAGATGAAACATTTCAAATTTTAATGCAGAAATCGATTTTAAATCTAAAATACCAAGCATAAAAGATGAACTGTCCAATCTTGATCAAACGGTCTAAATGTGGCTGACTGCATGCAGCCATGGTTGTGACTGCACACAACTCAAATCCAGTTTAGTGCTCATTATTCAAACTGCTCATCAATGAAAGACACAGGATAACAACGAATTAATACAATTCAACATTACATAGGCATGCAATATAAACAGTGTTGCAAACTTCAGATTATGTCAGTACACCAAGCAACAATGACTACTAAAGGGTGAAGCATTGGTAGTTCAAAGATTAACATTTTGATCAACTATATCCAAGGCAACGAGCTTGATCTGTTCTTGATTGGTAAAATGATAACAAAGGTATATATATTTGAAGTAACTGTTTGGAGTCTAAATTTCAAAATTAAAATTAAAAGAAGTATGATCAGCCACCGGAGGAAAAAAAGTTCAGAATAATTACTTAAGCTTAGTAACCAACAAAATTATCATGAGATGAAACACACACCCATTATAAGATTGCCATTATTACAATTAAGATGAGTAACTAACATTAACAACACTCCAATAAGTCCTAACTGTTTGACCTTTTTCTCTGATTCAATTAATCACAGAAAACAGCCTTATCTGATTCCAACTAACATGCTGTGCAACAAAAAGAATAAATACAAATAAAAGGACATGAGAAGATGAGACATACAGAGAAATCATTTGAAATAGATTGCCGGTTCAGAGCTGCCTCGATGGTAGAGGCGAACTTATACAAAATAAGAGAAATAACGCCTGCTGATATTGCTCCAAGAAATGCCTGAACAGGTGAAGGTGAACCCTTAGCATCTATTGAAGCAGACCCCATAGCTTTCAAGGTATCCAGTGCTTCTTCCTTAACTGACTTCTCTCCCGAAGACCTGAATTGCTAAAACCACAAAAAAAAAAAAAAAAACACATTTCAGTGAATACACAAATTTATCACAGTAGCACACATCACGGTAAAACTTAAACACAAACAGCACCACAACAAAATAATTCAACAAATCAAATTCTTTACTTTTTCACTAAAGATTCATGCTTTAGACTCATTTATCAAATTTGCATTTTTTATGAAAAGGATAACTAGGTAAAGTATATTAGGACAAAGTGAAATCCAAGAGAGGCAGCAGCAATGTTATAAATCGTGGTGCCAGTATCATGATCCTTGATATATTAAGGAAAACTACAATCTAACCCAGCAGACGTACGTAGCCAGAACTATAGTCATAAAGTTGTTGCAAAGACATAAAAAACCTTACATTGCAGTCACAATCATCGCCGCAGCCTATTTCAAAAACAGAAACTATTCATTTTAACCAATCATTCTCTCCTATTTGGTCCCTAGAATGTAATTTATATTCTATTCCATTTTGATTTGTTCGTTTCAAATTATCGAAACAAAGCCATAAATAGTCCTAAAATTATTCTGGATCCAACAAATTAGTCCTTCATTTACTTTCAAACTAGGAGAACACAGTTGATAGGTTGAGAATAGTTTAGCAACTATTCATCCAAAATTGGAGAGAGTGGCAGTTTAGTTCTTAAGATTTACTAGTACTAATTTAAAGAAAAAAAACATTTATTAACAAAATTCTAAGGAAAATTGAAAATTAGAAATCATCCCAATTATGAGAACATGAAATAGTGGAATGGCAATTATTATAATATACATAGGATATAACGAAATAGGAATAATAATTGAGTGAAGTAAGATAGATGGAAAGGGAAAGAACCGTTTGTTTGAGACGTTTAGCTCTGCGGCGGAGGGAGCGAAAGAGGAGGACAGAGATGGCACCGGTGAGGAGAACACTGGAAGCGACTTGAATGGGAGAAGGGTCGTCGGTGAAGGAGAGAAGAGAAGGAGTTGAAGAAAATGGAAGTTCGATGGGTCCGTCTGTTTCTGGTATTGTTGTGGTGGTGAGTTCGGCGAGGTGGGGGAGCCATGAAGGTGATGAAATTGAAGGAGGAATAACGGAAATTGAAAAGGAAGTGGGTTTGCGGAGATAAGGGAGAGACTGATTATGGTGATGAGTTAGTGATGAGATTGGATTTGAGAATGCAAAGAGAAGGTGGTGGCACTGTGATTGCAACATTGGATTCGATATTATATTCTTTTTAATTTTATATCATATGATATCATAAGATAGAGCTATTTTTTGAAGATTGAAGTTTTCTGTTCAATAAATATCTTGTGGATTTCTGTGTGGATTTTGGTGGGAAAAACAAACACCACCAACCATTTCCATTCTTCCGCTTATCTTTTTTCTTTCTTTTCAAATGGGCTATGTTGGCAGACCGACCATAAAACCTGACAAATTTACTTACTACCCCCTCAAATTAAACTTCTTACCCCCCATCATTGATTATCAAATGTATTACAAAACTGTTTGCCAGAATAGTGTTTATTTTATTTTTAAAAATAAATTGTTATCTAATTTTATTTTAATTGATTTTTAATATGAATGATCATACACTATTATGGTATTTTTTGAATTTTAATTTGTTGACATTTCGGAAAAATCAAACTTTAAATTTATCCGTGCATATTTGAATATTTTGAAATTCAATTATCAAAACCTATTTTTATTTTGATAAATTTTAAGTTTGAGTTTTCCGTGATTAAAAATTTCCACTCGGTTCTTGTGTTTCTACAAACTTGTACAAAATGATTTTTTAAATTTGCTTTCTAGTTAATATTTAAAATGATTTAGGCTAATTTAGGTAATTCATGTATGTTTGTAGGGGTAGGAATACAATTTAAAGGTAGGAGGTAAATTTCTCTAGAATATGAATATAAATATATATATATATATATATATATATATATATATATATATAAAGTTAGTTAGGTTAGCCCAACTTCATTTCATCTAGCTTAGTTTGTAAAGTAGGTGTTAGTAATTTTTTTGGGTATCTTTGTGTGAGGAAATGTAAAAATAAATGGTACGACTGATTAAATTTAAGTATTTAAAGAAATTTGGTTAAAATCTATTCAATTAATTTATTAGATTAAAATAATTTTTGATTATATTTATCGACGAAATTCATATTACTAAATTTTTTTTTTTGAGAATTATATAGTTAAAAATTAAAAAATATAGATTTCACATCATAATTAGGGTTAAGCTATGCACATTTATTTTCTACTTTGTTTCCCACTTAACCAAAATGTCACACTTGCAAAAAAAATACCAGATTACCCTACTTTTTCTCCCCTTCACATGGTCGCATGTCCATGTCACATTTTTGATTTTGTTCCACTTCAAATGGTCGCATCCTGGAGATGCGACATTGTATAGGCCAAATTCCTTTTAATTTTCTAATTTTTTGTAATTATTATTAATTATATTTATTATACAAGGTCGCATTTCCAGGATGCGACCATTTGAAGTGAACCAAAATCAAGGTCGTGACATGGGCATGCGACCATATGAAGGGGAGAAAAAGTAGGGTAATCTATTTTGGTTAAGTGACTATCATTATTGAATAAAAAAGAACATTATGATGATTACTATTTTGGCCAATCTTAGCCAATTGTTACAAAGAATTGATTTATGAAGTGTGATGCAAATAATGAATGGTTGTTTTTGTTCAGCATTCTTGGTGTACATTTGATGCCACAGCCCTAGCCCAAAACTTAATATTCTTTTTGATATCAGCTTTTGACATATTAGTATTTCCACAATTTGGAACAGGAGGAGCACAACAACTTTGCACCAACCATGCCTCTGATAAATAAGGTCCTCTTGCTGCTTTATCTTCCTCACTTTCATCTCTATTTTTCTCTTGCAAACCAGGAATTATGTTAGCTAAACTTGGACTTAAAGCTTCTTTCTCAAATGAGAATCCTAAATCTTTGAACCCTTGAACTTCTTCCAACTCAAGATCACTTAAGCTTCTCCTTATTGTTTTCTTATTTAGAACCTTTCTCTTCATTTCCATAATTCCATCTTTGTTTAACCTTTCAACTTCAATGTTTTTTGTTGGTCTACATTTTGGAATGCTACAACTCTGTCATTAGTAACATAAAATATATATAATTAGTTCACTTCAAAAACATTCAAATCAATTTGAAATTGTAAGTACATATTTTTAAGAGATTAAAATTATTTTATACTGTTAACAAATTAAAATTATTCATAATTATTTATGTGCATGACTTAAAAACAATTATATAAATTATTCATATGTATGAACTAAAAACATTTATATAATTAATGTCAAACATACAATTTGATAATTAATTGTGATTAATTGATAATTCATTTAAATTAAATACTATTTTTAAACATAACAAATGAGTATTGACTTTTGTGATAAGGTAGCATTAATGTAGCAGCAAGCCATATATGCTGCTTTGTCCCTTTCTTATTCTAATATTATGATTTTACTTAAATGCTAAAAACTTTTTGCCCATATTTGTATTAATTGGTTTGTTTTTGGTTCCGGCCACACAATATCAATCTCAAACTCTTGGATGTGACATGGGAAATCTTGTTCATAAATTTCACTCTCTCTCCCGCTATTAAACTATTTAAATATAATAAGTAACCTCTAATCAATTTAGCCTTTACAATTAAAAAGTTAAAGATTAAAATTATATTTTTATATACTTTAACAATGAAATTGACGGATTTTATATGTTTTAAGGACTATTAATTATTGTTATATATTTTATAGACTAAATTGAAGAAAAAATAATAATTTAGAGATTAAATTGATGATTTATTTGATATAATAGTTTTTTAAAAAAAAATGCAAAAGTAATCTGAGTTGCAATATCAAATATTTGATATCTCGTATTTATAACGTGACCATAATTGAAATATGTAACCGTAATTAAAATGTTAAATTATAATTTTTTATAATATCAAAAATCACTACAGAGTTGTAAATTTAAAATCTATATGTTTAAATCAAAGATAAATAAATAGTCTAAAAATTACGTAAATCTTTATAAAAGCAAAATGATTATTAAAGTACCTTAGAGGTTCTCCTTGGTGGAAGGTTGTCAATATTGGTAGGTGTTGATGGTTGTTTCCTTGATCTTCCAATTCTAGGATCAATTTCTTGGAATTTTTC
Organism: Cicer judaicum; assembly: GCA_037974835.1. NCBI lineage: Eukaryota > Viridiplantae > Streptophyta > Magnoliopsida > Fabales > Fabaceae > Cicer > Cicer judaicum. The sequence continues at coordinate 8,329,906 of JBBPBS010001143.1, read as the reverse complement.
CTCTCTCCCTAATGATGGAGGCAAAGAGGGTGTCCTTAGCAATTTACTTTTCCTTCTATTATTACATTCACTTCTATGATGATTATTTCCTTTCATGTTTGCACAATGAGGTTTACCACTTTCTTCTTCTCTCACTCTAATTGGTGGCATAGATGGTGCTCTTTGAATCTTCTTAGGATTAACAAAATCATTAGATGGTAATTTACTTGTTGATACCAAAAAATCTGTATTGATTAGCCTAGTTGAAGGGTAAGGATCAGAGTGACACCTTAACATCTTAGGACTTATATTTAACAAGTTATCAAAAAACCAACACTCCTCAAGAAGATTCATTGCTTCCACTTTTTCATCTTTGCAAAAAGAAGATTCACAAGAGCTATCATTTGGAAGTTCCATGAGTGTTTCCACTTTCCAACTTTTGTCACACCCTTTGATGACTATGTATTATTATGAATTTATAGGGTATCTTTTTTGCATCTTGTGCCAATGAATTTTGCTTTAATTAATTGAATGTGGGCACAATTGATGTTTAATTTTTTTGACTATATTAAAGAATGATGATGAAAACTTTGCTTTCTAGATAAGCCATGTGAGATATGTCACCATGTGCTTTAAGATGTCCTTTATATTATTTTGTAGCCATATGGTCCAAAAAATAAGTGTTGTATTATATAATAGGAAAATATATTTTTCTATGGTTTTTATTTGATGAAGAAAAATATAACTAAAATGTTTTACAACAGTTATATAATGTAAATGTATAATAACCGTGTAGACTTTAAATTTCAAAAGAAAATTTTCTTTCATTCAATCTAACAATTTTTACATACTACAATACAACTGTTGTAGATAATCCCAAAAAAAAAATTAAAAAAAATACAAGAGATGGATGAGTGCATAGAGGTAAAGTGGGGCTATGTAGCATTGAATCACCAAAACTAGATAATAATTGGTAGGGTAGACACTATTTCTATGGAACTGGTTCTGTCATGCCAGCACAACCCCATGTGAGGCAGTTTTTGTTTATGCATCCACTTCACATCACACAACAAGTTAAATTAATTATTATGTTTGGTACTCTGGCTATATACTATATAGAACAAATAATTTGATTATTATGTTTGGATATTAATTATTTTATTTTCTTTAAGGATAACATTTTCAAAAAAATTAGAGAATGAGAGTTTATTATTAATAGTGATGGTATTAATTGTTAATTAATTTGAATTATACATTTTGAGGTTACAATATCAAATTGTTAAAGATAATATTTTTAATAAAACATTTTTAGTTTACTGAAATTTATTAGTTTGTGTTTCTGTTAGAAGTTTCGCTTGACTTCTATTATAAATAGAGATATATTTTTCACGAAAAATTATATTATTTTTAGTATTTTTGGGTCACTTACTTACTTAAGCATCAAATATCTATAAATATTACATTCAATTTATCATAATCAAACTCCGACGTAGTTTCGTCGTCATTTTTCTATTTTGACCACTATAAAAATTTATTCCGAATGTCTCGTATTGATAACTCAATTGATAAATTAAAAAATGTCGAACGAATTATAAAAAGAAAATATCAAATTCAAACTTAGAGAAATTAATCTTAACAACTAATTTACTAGCATTTACATATAAAAATTAATTTAGATAAATTCAAATACAAACTTAAATATATTTTTATAAAATAAAGTTGGTTATTTAAATGAATGTAATTCATATACACATAATTACAATGAATTTTTTATACTATCAATCATAATCATTTTATCTTTAAAACATATTGACTTTCACTGTATCTAATTTAAAAGTTATGCAAAGAGTAGTTTCTGATTAATTAATATTATAAAAAGTTTTACATCGTAGGTATATCAAAAACATTTTTTATTTAAATTTAAGGTTTAATTGTAGTTTTTAGTTCTTTTATTTTTATCAATTTACATAATTGATCTCATATTTTTAAAAGTCGACATTTTTTGTCCTTTTTCAAATTTTTAAATTAAAAAAATAACGATTTGACATATTTTAAATTATATTTCATATAATTTCATGACATAAAACCATTTAGATGCATTAATTATTTTTGTTATTAACTAAATTACAAAAATAAAATTTTTTAAAGTTAAAAGTTAAGTTTCTAGAAGATTTTATTGCGATTTAATCGCATAACTATTTTTTTTAGTTAACCAATTATAACGACGATAAAAATTGTGAAATTTTAAAATAAAAATATTAATTTTATAAATTGATAAAAATAAAATAATTAAAACAGTATTTAAAGTAAAATTAAACTATTGTTTTATCATACAATACTTTTAAACTCTTGTTCTCTTGATGGTGCAATTTGACAGCTAAAGGATATTGTAGACATTAGAGATGAAAGTTGTCATATGATATCTTAGCATGTAATTGAGGAAAACCATTATTCCTTCATATACGGTGCATATGACTTTGGCTTTATTTTTTTCATTGTCACAAGTCACGACGACAAAGTTCTTAGCTGTCCAAATATATTGTATTGGTGTTTAAGATCCAAAGAATACAGATATATTAAAGAGATGTTTAAGCCTTTAAGGTGTGTGATTGATGTGGGAATTGAAAAATCATGTGACACAAAACAAAGTTCTTAGGCTTTTTTAGCAGTAAATTAAAATGAGTTCTTACGTTTAAAACTGAGTACTCAAATTTAATATTCAAATATTTAGAATATTTTTTATGTACCCAAACAAAGTTTTTTTTTTTTACTTGGATGTGTGATGTGTCAGAAAACCTAGATTTTTTTTATCATAATCATTGGTAGAGTGAGTAAGAATTATTATTGTTAATTGTTTATGCAACAGATGGAGGGGAATCTAATCAAGTCGTTTGCGCCCCTGGTTTGAGCACGAATAAGAGTTGAAACAAATTTTTATTCAATGTTGAGAAGCATAGTAGAGCCAATAAATATTATAATAAATTACAAAAAAGTTGAGTTTTAAATTTGAATGTGAGAAAAAATTTATTAAAATAAGTGTAAGATACATTTTATGACGACAATTAAATTAACTTATATTAATACTAATTAACTTATAAATATATTTAATAAAATTTGATTATATTTAATAAATCTCTAATTATATAAGAGCTATATTGTGCCTTTGATGACTAGTTTTTATTGTAAAAGCTCTCACTCTTCATTAAAAAAAATTAATGGTAATCATTATTTTGACTTATCTAATAACCATCATATTTGTAAAATATATATATATATATATATATATATATATATATATATATATATATATATAT
>JBBPBS010001143.1:8227381-8317227 GCA_037974835.1 Cicer judaicum | reverse complement strand
ATGCTAACCATTTATCTCCACTATTTATATAAAAAAAATGTACAGTTTGCAATATGAGAGGATGTAATTGAAAAAATATCAAAGAATTTTTATTTATTTTAAATTTATGGTTTTAAGGAAAATATGACAATAATAATTTAGAGTTCATCAATATTAAATAAGTAAAATTTATGTTAACTGAATATCAAAATATTTTAAATGATTTATTATTTTTAATGAAAATTCATTAACTACTTGATTCAATTATTTAATTAAATATTAAGGATCTCTTTAGTTGAAGGAAAAAAAAGGAGAGAAATTGTTTTAAAATTTAATTATTTACTTCAATTTTTTAGAGATAGTGAGAGAAAAATTCATTATGTGTTGATTCTAGGCTTCTAGCTCTCTTCTAAAAATAAAGGATTGAAACATAATTTTAACATAGAATTAAAAGTATATAAATTATATTCAATTGTTAACGACTCAACACAGCTTGCTTCTTTTCTTAATTTTTAAGTTTAATTCGGGTCTAAAAACTTATATTGTTATATATTTAAATATAATTATTCTTAAATTATTTCTGAGTGCCTGAAATATACGAGGCATATTTTACACATGACTAAAATAATGATTTCTTATTATCCACAAAAAATGATTCCCATATATGATGATTTTATTTTAAACAAGATATGATTGTCAAAATTGAAAGGAAAAAATCGCATATTTTAAGGATGGAAATTTTGTACGGTACACGCGCTGGGAGAAGAAATTGGGATGAGTGACTTAATGGTGTTTTTTGCCAAAATTTTCCCGTAATTTTATTTCATCAAACACGTTGTTGCCGCCAAAAAAATGTGAGAGTTTGCTTTTCCCCAAATTTCCCAAAATATATATTTTTCTTAGGCAAATTTCCCAAATATATATAAAACAGCAAATATGGATGTTATTTGGGCGTATGCATGTTTTGGTTTTCAATAGGCAACGGCTCCTTCAAAATTCAAATATGTATGTAGGGGATACCTATTGTGGGGCTACCTTTGTGCTCTAGTGAATTTTTCACTTTTTTATCTAACTTTTTTCTTCCATTTATTTGAAGTTTTCTTAAATTTTAGTTAATCATTGGATTTATATTATTATATATTAATATAGTCCTATTGTACTGAAAATCATTTGTTTCAAATTCAATGTAAATATAAATTAATGGTTAATTATGTATTAAAACTATGGAGGTGAGAAAATAACAAAAAGAAAATCTCGTGCAATTAATTTTCAACAATATACTAATTAAATATAATTGGAGAAAATTAAAATTGGAGAAAAAGACTTATGATAGCCAACAATAGTCTAAATTCATTTGACCAATAGTATGTTTTTCACATATATTGCACAATATCATTTCATTTTATAAAAAATAAAAGTAAAGTATGACAACATAAACAATATCATTTTGTACAAAGGAAATACTATAAATACAATTGAATCGTTTCTGAAGTTTGGATTAACAAAATAATTAATTTTTTAATATGATGAATTTTTATTTATAGTTTAATTATAATAAATATTCATATTTAATGTCTGATTACAATTCAAATATGATTATCGAAGATTCATAAAAAAAAATTTACAATAAAACTCATCCATTGTTATTGGTTGAGACATATTTTCAACAATTGAATCAATAGAATAAATTATGTTTTTAACCCTCCTACTCAAGGTAATTATCCATTTAACCAATATCTAAAGTTAATATGGTAAATATCATTTTAAACAGTTAATTTATTTTAAATCTCTCCACTTATTTTAGATTTTAATTCCCGCTATATTTGATTTAAGTTAGCTTAACCTAAAATTAACATTATTATAGAGATTAAAGTGAGAAAAATATATATTATTATTGTGACTGCATAAAACATGGATATCATCCTTAAGTCTTAGTTGAATAGACAAACGTCTCTAACTTAACTATTAAATATCAATATTGTTACTTTAAACGGAAACCTTACAATTATGTGAATTAATTATAATAATTTATCATATTTTCTAAATAAATAAATAAAATAAAATATGAGTACCAATATTGATAAATTTTACATAATTACATAAAGAGTTTTGAAGAGTGTTCTTAACACTTTTCTTAAATTATTTTTATTCTATTATTTTTTACATTGACTTATTTAAAGAAAATAACCGTATTTAACTATTTATCCAAAATTAAATTGAAACAAACATGCCTTTACTCTTTTAATATATCTAAAGACAGCTGTAATAGGAAACAATAATTATAGAGATAAGAATATAAGATAACAGGTAAAGTAGGAATACCATACCGTAAGATTTAGCAATGAAATATGAAAAATGAAATCCTAAAAACTTCACTAATGAATGCAAATTTGCTAGTTGAAACTTGAAACAACAATAAACACATGACATAAAATATTAACACGAGTCATCAACTGAAAGTCCAAAACTATCATAATTTACATACAAAATCTTATCAGAAGTTGGTTTTATCAATCTTCATCAAGCATGGTGAAATCTTCTACATTAGTTTCTTTGTTGTTCATTTTGCGCATTTCATCAATTTCAATAAGCAATGACGCATCCTGTACCAGTGCATTTGGATCCAACACCTTTGGGCAACCTGGCACACAAAGATTTGGTTAAAATTCAATGCAGTGGTAGCATAAGATTAATGTTGAGGCTATTGGAAAATAACGACATTACCTGGTATTGGGCATTGAGTACGGGAAGGCTTTGACTTGATATATTGCATTATCACTTCCTTTTCATAAATGTGCCTACATTGCATACTGCACAAATGAAACACAAATAAGTAACATGCATAGTATACATTCAGAAAATCTTCCACAGAACATGCATTTCAGTGCAAACACATAAGCTTGCAGTCATTCATTTAAGTCTCCACTTGTCTTATCAGTCCAATTGGTTCAGAAATCTATACAACATCTTCATGTGCATCATATTTTGTTCTTTCCATCAGTTGTAAAATTCACAACAAAAAATGCCATGTTCAGACAGTGCTGATTCGTAGTCAATAATGGCAAACAGTGCTGCTATCGTGGTGGAGTGGTGCGGAACAGGGGGTTGCAGCCACCGGGCTTGCCAGTGCGTCACATATTGATGGTGCAGGTGGGGAACTGCTTTCGCATCCCAAGATGCGGCCGGAGTGTGCTACAAGACTGCACCGAAGAAGAAATAGGAAATATCAAGAAAATGGGATTTTTTTGTCACAGTTTCTGGATAGATCTGCATTTCCAGGCCACTAAGATATGCTTTTTCCGTTCATATATGCATTTTTCGGGAGAGTATGGTCCACCAGAAACTTGGGTTCAAATGCTTCATATCTTTCATTGACCATTCCAACAAGCATTTTCTAAGACATTGGTGGTAAGCATATGTAGATTAACCTATGATACATACAGACATTGTACTCGTCATTCTATAATCAATTTTCTCATATCGTGCCTCCATTTCCACATTCAGACAACCAAGTGAATGACTAGTCGACTACAAATGCATACTTTGCAAATTTACTTTTATGTCAAGACATAAAATCATGAAGAAAATGAATTTATTAAATCAATTTATGCAAACTTAAATTAAAAGTTGAAATAAAACAACATAACATAAGGTATAACTCTAACTATACGAATATAAAAAACAGAAAACATCACAAACAGAAACAGCAATAAGTTGAATGATTCGCGTGGTACCTGCGAACTGGTTCTTCAAGCTCAGTAATAGGCTTTCCAGACAATGGACATTTGAAATTCAAAATATTAGATTGGGTACTGGTCATTACAATGTCCTCCTGCTCTTCACCTGGCATTGGCTGTCCCTCATGATGCACCTTCTAAAGACATAGATAAACAACAAGCACATTAGATTGTTCCTTGAATTCAATAACAGTTTTGGAGAAGGGACTTGGAAATATGCCAGTCCTCCATAAAAATATGAGTTAAAGGGATATATATTGTCAATGTTAATCTGTTTTACACTAACAACTAGTAAGAACTCGCCATTTTTTCCACTTCAACAAAAAATGTTTAAAATATACTTATAAGAGTGGAATGACATGGCAAAACAATGGACTGTCATTGAATAATATAAAAATCTTGGATTCCTAACAGGATGTCAGTATAATTGATTTACACTGACAGACCCTTTAAACTGAAAAGATATTATTGTATATGTTACTAAACAGCTTTTTATTCTTCAACAAGATTGTGGAACAAAAAAATTAAAAAGTGACATTCAATTAATACTTCCCCCCCCCCCTGTTAGAACATATGTGCACATACATGTATGTTGGTGTGCAATAGAGAAAGTAAAAGATGATTAAGATGACATACGCATGAGAAATTTGACACATAATATTTATCGCAACTACTGAATTTTGAAATTTGCATCAAGGGAAACATAAATCTGATATAAACATATCTAATAGTGGGAAGGTATCAATCTATTGATTGGGATCCCAGTCTTGTAAAACAATGATGACAGCACATGTCATTGCAAGAATATGTTCTAACCAGAGACAGCAGTTAAATCTTTACTTTTATTTGCCAGCGCTCAGCGGTAAAGGAGAAACTTTGAATGAGCGGTAGGTTTCACAATCTTTAACACCATTACTCATTGGATGAACAAGATATTTGAAAAATAAATGATAGTAGCTACAATAATTCTAAACAAACAAAATAGGGAAGCTCACTGAGTACTGACCAAAAGAGACATAAGTAAATAAACTGATAAACATATTCAACTACAGAGTAACAACACCAAGGAAATTGGGGATATCAGGGGTAAGAACTGATAATCTTCCAACACTTAAGAGTGACAAGAAACATACCCATACAGCTTCCTTAAATTGGCGCACAAGAGGATGTCGTTGAACATCTGAATTTTGATTGGCCTTAAACTGCAAAACTTCATCCTCAAACACCTTATGAAAATCAGTCAACTGCATAATTGCAACATCAAAAGGAGATTTAGTTTTTGGACAAAGGGTGTTGTTAGTGTTAAATGATACTAGTATAAGCTATGAAACACAAACACTTTAGATTGAAGGTGTGTTTGGTGTCTGACACATACACGACACTGACACATTACCTTCAATTGATTCCATTCATTTTTCAAATTATCATCAGTGTTTGTGTTTGTGTCAGTGTCGTGTATGGGGTCAGGGCTTTATAAGTAATAAGTGATGAGATTTCCAAACCTGTTCTCCAGGCTGGTATCTGTTACCAAAAGCTTGAGCAGCAGATGAAAAATGCACATTGAGTTCAGATAAGCTCACTAACTCAACAACAGCATCTTCCATTTCCTTCACCTAAAATATTTTTCACTTTTCACTCATCGCATGAACAACATTTAACAAAAAATAAAATAGAAAAACAACTTGAATTTCCCATCAATAAAAAATAAAATAAAATAAAATAAAAAAATATTAAAAAGAAAAACCTTGTCAGAAAGATTGTCTTTTTCTAATTGAACTGCAATTCCCCTCATAACACCAACTATTTTTCGGATATCCTAATATAAACCCAGAAAAATGTCACACACTAAACGAGAGAATAAAAGGGTGCCCTAAAAAAGAAGGGTAGTTAAAAAGGGGGCTTGAGAGTTATTACAGAAATGAGAGGTTGAATATCGGAGGCGAAGGTGGAAGTTGCGTTCTTTATCCGACCAGATGCGCCGCCGTGTGAAGTTGACGCCATGGTTCTCCGATGGATTTGGTGGGTGCTTTCAAAGTTCCGCGAAAGGAGAATTTTGGAGGGAGATTTCAGGGTCGGTTCAGGCGTCACATGAAAATTGAAATTGAAATGCAACAAATTTCTCTTGCCAAAACGGTGCGTTTTTGTATTCTTAATTAATTTGTATGTTGCGTCTCATACACTGGGTTGCTGAAAAGCCCAACGTTCAGAAAGGTTTACAAGGTTAGAGCCTTAGAGGTACTTACTTTTACAAAATTAAATTTTACGTATACCCATGTTTTATATAAATTACTTATTTTTATTCCTTTTTTTTTAATTATTCAAAATAATAATAATCTATTACTCTCATATATAGTTAGTCAAAGTTTAATTGGTAAAAAAATAATTATATTTTCATACATTTTTCTCTTTCTGCTAATAATTTTTCGTATAAATAGGAACATTATTTCTTTAATTATTCAAACCATGTCCATGCGAAAGAAATGTTAAAAAATTAAAATATGTGCAGATACAAATACACTACAATGTGATATATGTGCATGCACCAAATTAAACAGGTATAGTATAAAAGTTGGAAGATATATCAAGTCTCATTTAAATAGGTTACGGTGATTTTATCAATTATACCATGAAACTAAATATATACTTAATCTATTAATTTATTCAAGTTAATAATTACATCATTTAGTTAATTCAATTATTAACTTACACAATTTAATCAATTATAAATTTCAAACTAATCATCTAATCAATGTATAAATATCTTTATAAGCATTATTTGAGCTTTGAAATTTGTTAAAATTCCAAAGAACTAGTTCAGCTAAACTTTTTTATTTTATACATATAAAAAATAAATTTCAAAACAAATCAATTTGAGTTCAAAACTAGTTTGGATCAAACAAATAAGTTGAATTTGAAAATTTATTTGAGAAAATTGGTTCAATAATTGTTTGTGAGACTTTTCATCTTTTGAAATCGAAAGTCCAAGTTCAAATTACTGTGTTGAGAAAATGATTATTTAATATAAATGTTATATATGTATAATTATGATTGATATTAGATCACTTATGTGATTTTTAAGAAACATACGGACCAACCAATTTAAAACAGTTCGCAGAGGATTGGATTTGCAAATTATTCGTCCTCATTAAACTTGTACTGACCAACAAGCAATTAACAAAACAAGTACTGTGGAAGCTTCTATACTTGTTTGTCGATAAGTAAGATGGAACTAGGAATTTAACTATTCAAGCTACAAAAGATGCCATGTGGTTGATTAAGTAATGAATTTGAATTTGAATTACTGTAGTTCAATCCATATATCTGAACCGTTTGATTAAGATTAGACATACTAGATTTCAATTTCAAATTCAAATTATATCTATTTTAAAATTTTAAAAAGTAACCTACAACAAGCCTTTAAAAAAGAACAATGACAATAATAAACAATAAAAGGGGATTACATTTGCCCAAAAATTTAAGAAGTAAATATTCATCATTTTAGTCTATAAATATCCATTGGTTTGTTATCATTTCTTACATGTGAACTGAGCAACCAAATTAAGTTGAAATCTTTTAATAAAATTTCTGAAAAAAATAAAAATAGTAAAATATATAAACAAGATACCACTTAAATGTGTAAATATTGAAAACCTTCTTACAACATGTAAATATAATCATGAAAAAAGCATCAACGTAGAGACTAACGGCGCCTTACAGAAAGGCTACATGATGGACTTGCTCTCGCAAAACCTAATCCTATACCTGCTCCCTGAATTCTACATTGCACAATGTTCTGTACCAAAGTCCTGTCCCCTTCTACATTGTAAGAACTATCTTCCATATCAAAGCCCCTTGAATCACTCAAGTATGGTATTCTGGATAAAGGGAAGTATACAACTGTTTCTTTGATCAACCAACTATCTGCCTCTGACTGATGAAGGTTGCTTTGCAGGGGTTAACTTCCGAAATGCAGCATGCAGTATCACTCCTACATTTATATTTTTTTTAAACAAAAACTTAAAAATTCACAAATAAGAGGAATAAAGTATGGGTATGATTTATGAGACTGCAAAATGTAGAATCACCTGCATAGCTGACACTTATGGCACAAAAGAGAGCCATTTGAACATTGGAACATATTAGAATAACTGCGGTTGCTGCAAAACATGAGTTTAGTTAACCCTATGAACATCAAGCTAGATATATCTTTTCAGCAACCATAAGCAAAGCACCACACATCATATTAATAAAACAAAAGAGAACATACATAGAGAAAACAGATGCCATATGAATTCAGCCCAAGACAATTCTATGAAAAAATATGCCACCAAGTACATAACTGATTAAAAAAAGAAATGCACATGCATGAGGGAAAGCAAGTGAATTTTTTCTCTCTTCTTTTTTGTGAGGAGGAAAAACAATATATTGGATTCAGTCCAAAACTCAAAGCAAGGTCCAGGAAGCACACGCCTATTAGATGCTGTTTACATTTAATTACTTATAATGCAGTTAATCCTGCTGTCGAACAAATATTCACATTATCAATAAGACTACAGCAAAATTACAAGAAACAGAATGTTGTGTTAGTAAAGCCATTTGAAAACCAGTCCATCTGTGAGGAATCAAAAGCCAGTAGGCAACAAGGGAAAGGGATTTAATGCTTGAGAGAAAAGAATTATAAGAAAGTTACATATTTGATTAAAAGATAATGAATTGAGTTGATACAATGGTATTCATAGAAATGAGAAACAACAAACTAAAACTAACTATAACAACTAATACTAACTAACAATTGTTCCTCTATTATCATCACACCGAGGCAATCAAACAAGAGGCAAAGATAAACAAAATCAAACATAATAGCACAGAATAATATCCTCCTATAAAAAATTACAATTGCTCACCACATTGGGCAATACGAAGCAAGCACTGGCGAATCACAGGATATTGATCCAATCCCCTTCTGTCACTAAAGAACTTGAAGAAATCCCACAGTGCCAAACATGATATCAACCCAACAAGAGCAAGTGGCATCTTATACCTGCAATCATCAAACACAAAACACAGTTTTTATCAAACAACAGCAAGTACTAAAACACAATCACAATGAAAGAGCTACGTCAATCTACAAAAAACAAAAAAGAGCCCCATAGAGTAAATCACCATATTAATCTATCAAAATGTAGGCCCAAACAATTCGTCCCTAAAATTAATGATACTGCAAAATAATCCCTAAAATTGAAATCATCCCGCACGTTAGTCCAACAAGTCGGTCAACCTAATCCTTGAAATCGTCCCCATGGTTTTAAATATTGGTTGTGGCCATGCAGGATCATTGATATTGCGAAGAATCGTGGTCAAATGTGACCGATGCAACCTGAATTGCAATCACACTGCGATTTCAACAACTATGCCAAACCTAAATAGCAGTCGCGAAACTTTATTTAAAACTACGATTTTCCAATTAAGAGTTTTCAATTTCATAATTAGTTTAAAATTTCATCTACTTCATACACCAACAATTCAGAAACTAAATCCGCGATTAACAACATACTAAACACACTAATATATCATGTTACAAAAACAGAGATATTCTGCAATTAAATTAAAATACCAAATCAATAATAAAGACATTACGTAATTGTACAAAAAAAAAAGACATTAATTAATTGATCAAGAAAAGAATAAAGAGAGTACATACAGTGCAGAAGCGAAGAAAACGATGAAGAGATAAGCGTAGTTACGAGCATATCGTTTAACATTTTCGTGAACACGGAATCGAGCTTGGGAAGGGGAAGAAGGAAATGAGTAAGAATCAGAGGAGCCGAAGAAGGAGCGAGACCAAGAGGGAGTATCGCCGGAGAAATCATCTGCGGTGAGTTTGGCGAAGGGATTGAGAGTGAGGAGAGAGAAGAAGGTGAGGAGTTTAGAAGAGAGACTGGTGGTGGGTAGTAATGGAGAGGAGTTGGAATTAACGGTGGTGGTAACAGCAGCTGCGGCGGCGGAGGTTCGTTGGTCGATGATTTCGAGGTAGCCGGTGTCGCGAAGCCATGATTCGAAGGCGGGTTCGGGAACGCTTAGCGCGAAAGGGTTAGAAGAAAACACCATCGCTGTTATTATTCCTTTTTTTTTCACAACAAACGCTATCGTTGCTATTGCTCCTTTTTGTTTCTTTTTTGCACCTGATTACTTTTCCCTTGGATTATTATCATTATTATTTGTAATATATGTCAACTACTCAACTCAACCACATGTAAAAAAAAAAAAAGAAGTGTACTTATAGAAGGTAAAAATTTGAAAATAAATTTTTTAACTTTGGTGATTGGTGAGTTACTACTTTAAAGAAGAAATTAATAATTAAGATAAATAAATAAAAAGTTATTTAAATGAAAAATAATTAATTTTGAGAAATATAAGAATAAAATTATTAAAAATAGAAGATTAAAAGGTAGACAATCTCAACGTATAAAAAACTTCAACATAAAAAATGTAGAACGTAAAAAAGTACTATACTATTATTATTAATTTTTTTGGTTATCTTTTTAATTATTTTGATAAAATAAAGAGTTGTACGATTTTTGTATACAAAATATTACTGAATAATCTCATGTTTCAATTTTAAAATAGTATTAATCATCATAGTTAAAATTTTCCTCCAATTGTGCTGTTGTGTTTATGGAGTGAAATTAAGAATAAATCCGCACCATTTCTTTCATTACTAAAACTTTGAGAATATAAAAATAAGATTATATTATTAAGCAGCAAGAAATTCTAACAGAGAAGAAATGAAGGGAATCCATTTCCAAGTTAAGCAAGAGTCTATTTTTTGTGGAAAGTAAAAAGCTAAAGTCAATTTGTATTAATTTTTGACATTTTTATTTTATTTTGAAAAATCATTTATAATAATTTGAGTGTTCATTTAAATTTGAAATAAAGAATTCAGACAAACAAAGATTGTTATTAACTTTTTAAATTACTTTTGACAGGTCAGAAAGTTGGATTGGGGTAACATCTATGGTTTGTGCATCTAGAGACCAAGACTTGTAGATTTAGTAAAGTAAAGATCAGAGAGAAGATAATCAAATTGTTTGAGACAAAAGAAAACCTAAGTAAGATAAAAGAGCTATAAGAGAAACTATTAAAAATACTGAGATTAATGAGTTAAATACAGATATGTTACATAATAATAAAGCTTGATTGTTGCTGTAATTCTTTTAACAATTAAGTTAGCACATTTAACCTTATTTAGGACGTAATGTAAAATGAAAAATCTTTGAATTAGTAGAGAAATAGTCAATATTGCAAACAAACTTATAAATGTCATCTACCCATACTCAGGGAAGTCCATATTATTGCATACCCTTGAAGTTACTCAAGGCCTGTGAATTATCAGCTGCTGGAAACTCCAAACTTATAAATGTCATCTTACCAAGTGTGACCACGTACAATCCATTTCACAAAATTATTTAATATAACACTAACTCAAAATTCCAAGTGGAGCAGCATCAACAAAGCATACTTACACAAGGTCTTCATATTCCCCCAGAAAAGATTGAAGGGGTCTTCAGTGTGTTGCCATGGTTGCACCATTATTCGTGTAACAGACTACTTTCACCATAACCTACAATTGCACCTAAATGAAATATAGCTAACAGAAATTGATGTGGCTCTAAGAGTTCATACATAAAAGAAACCACAAATAACCTTTGCGTGTGTTTGGAGGAATGAAAAGCCACAGTGACAATGCCGATGTTCATCTTCGCAACTCTCCAATTTGTAGCTTCAAAATTTTAACAGTAGGAGAGCTGGAATTGTGCAGTGGCAGAGAGGTGCCACTCAAACAAACATAAGCTTCATAAGTTTCACCAAATAAGATCATCGCTTAAGTTGCCTTCTAGCCAAAGCAGGGGTTTTCTTAGGGATATAGACCTTGTAATTAACCTGAACATTCACAAACTATTAGTAATAATAATAGAAAAAGGACATGCAAGCGAATCAATTACATACAGTATTTAAGACTTTGACATAAATATCATAATATATAAGACAAATTGTCACACACATACCTGCACCATTTCACCACCCCGCATGACATTCATTGTTTTCTGCTCAAACTGAGAGCCCTGTTTGGATTCATCATGTACTATGCCTGAATTATTCTCTACTGATGAACTTTTAAATCCTGCTTCAGTTGTAGCAGCATCGCAGGACTTTTCAGCATCTATACCACTGCTAATAGTATTCTGGATTGAAGATTGGGTTGTCTTAGCCGCATTCCTTTCTTCATCAGCATCACTCACCGGCAACTTTGCATCAGAAGGTTCACGTGAATCAGATGTTTGCTTTGTTTTAAACTGAGAGTGGTCACTGGCTTCATCTTGCCCCTTGTCCAAGTTGTTGTTATCCTTAAATTTAGGTCCATGAATAAAAGGTTTAGGACCAGCAGAAGAAATTTCTCTAATGTCTTTGACATTCTCATTGCTACCATGATTCGTGACATGAGCAGCTTCAAAAGTACTCTTATTTATAATACTATCTGCGAAAACCAACTTTTCACGAGGAAGTCTGGAGACAGTCACTCCCTTCAGAGATGAGCGACTGTGAAGTGAATCATGGTAAGATTCTGATGGGTTCAAATCCAAATTGCTCACCGTATTATTAGTTGATTCAGTGACTAGGCTAGGGTTGTTGTCTGCATCAATCACCTTTTCTGGTGTTTGAATCTTAGCAGAACCAGATATATCTTTATCCATGTTCAAAATCCTTCCATTGTTTCTTTGATAAGCAGCTAAATCTGTCCTCCCAACAGGCAAACTAGTTTCTTCTACAGGTGTTTGCTTATTAAATTTTTTCGTTATATCAACATTATTGATATTAGACTTATCTTGAACCAGTTCCTCTTTATCAGTAATCGGTTGCTTCACTTGGCTGACAATTTTATTTTTCTGTTCAGAAGCTTTGGCGCTAGACTGAACTTCACCTCTGAACTTTCGTAAGTTTTCTAACGCTCTTTGTCTTAGAATAGACTCCAAATCAACGCCATCCAGATTAGCGCCAGAAGTATCACTTGCTTCCTTCTTCATAGATTCACTTGTCCCAGCACTATAATCTTTAAAGCTACTAGTATCTCTATGTTTCGGCTCTTTGAAGTTAACATCAGCATTCATATTGCTTGTCTCATCCTCGGGTCTCGATTCTTCTTCTGGTGCAGGATGTGTATAATGATCCAACTCCCTCTTTGTGCCCCCATCATTACTGTCATTGCTTCTACAAGGGTAATCGAGATCATCTACAACTTCCTCTTTGGTTTCATTCCCACATAACTCCATAGATTCATCCACCTCTTTTGCAACAGCAATAACTGATCGCAGCCGCCTAGATTTGTTCTCAGACACATATTTCTCTTCAGTATCTTCATAACTACTTTCACCTCGGGGACTACTGCAGGGTGAACAACTTCTTGGCCTATATCTACTACTCTTTGCACTTCCACTTCTTCCCCTCGATCTTCTTTTATCTTTCTCCTTTCTATATGTTCTTTTGTCTTCCTCCTTTCTATCTGTTCTTCCCCTCAAACTCTCATATTCACTCTTACCATCACTATCAATCCCACCCGGACATGTTGAGCAGCTTCGTGATCCACTACTTACCGAACTAACACTTGCTTCTCTCCTAACCTTTTTTTTCTTGCGAGATTTCACCTTCAACTTTGTCTCATCATACTTGTTTTTCCTCTTCACCTTTTTTCTCTTCCTGGCATGGAGAGATCCCTCATCACTGCTGTCAGAACTGCATGAACGTCTCCGAACCCTCTTCTTACGACCTTTCTCATCTTTTCTTGTGCGAGACCGATCCCTTTTTCTTCTAGACCTATCTTCAGAACTAGACGACACCGATGTGTCCATAATTTTCGAATCATCGTAATCTGAACTAGAAAGAGAAACCTCGCGGCGTCGAACCTTCTTTGATTTATGTTTCCTACTCTTACTTCTACTGCTTGCCTTAACCTAAACCACCAAATTAAGTATAAATTAGACATAAATAGGAAAATGCACATTCAGTTAAATTAATCAACTCAACCAACTACATGTACTCAACAAGTGGGAAAATCTAACAACCAAATCAAATAGAAAAAGTCAATGCACTAAAACCCAGAAAAATATCTAGCACCCCAGACAACAAAAGGGGATAAAAACATATTTTTATCTATCAGAGACAGAAAGTTCGTTTTTTTCTCCCTAAAAATTGAATAAATGCCAATACCTTACAAAAAAACTGAAACTAAAAATTGAATACCCCACTAAAATTAACAAATGTGAAAGTTAAAATTAAAAACCCTAAAATGAATAAAGTGACAAGATAAATGAGATAACCTTAGAGGAATTGTTGGAACGTTTCTTTTTGAGTGAACCGGAGGATTTCCCCATTAGAATGACCTGCAAAATCAACTTTGAAAAATAAAAGGGATTAGAAAATCAAGAAGCGAATAGGGTTAGATGAATTAAGGGAAGGGGGAATGCAGAGAAATCAAAGAAAGGTTGATGGTCGTATTGTAGTTAGCGAAGAAACACGATTGGGATATTCTCTTTTCTTCTCTTCTCCAAATTCTGCTTCCGCTCAATCTTATAAACAAAAAAGAACCGTTTTCACGTATATTAAAAAAAAATCCATTTTGCTGTTTACACCCCTGATTTGATTTTTTTTTTTTTCTTTTAATTACATTCATGTCATTTGTTGAAAATATTAAATTGTTTTTATCATTAAATTAAATTTATTATTCTTACTTTTCCTTTTCTCTTCAACCTTGAAATCACAATTTTTTTTTTAATCTAATACATTTATACTTAAACTCAACCTACATATGTACGTCAATTTAATTTAAGTATATATTTCTCTTACTCACCGCAAAATTTTACATGTACGTTTAAGTAGATGTACATAAATTTAGTTTACCTGAATTGAATTTAAGTACATATTTCTCTTCCTCGTTGCATGTATTTGAATTCAGGTTATATAAATTTACGTAAATTGAATTTAAGTACGTATTTCTTTTACATGTATTTGAATTTTAAGTACATTTATGTGAATTCAGTTTAGTTTATTTATGAGAACTGAGTTCAAGTACTCACGGTAAAATTTTACATGTATTTGAATTTAGTTTAAGTATATTTATGTAAAATTAATTTATATACATTTACGAGAATTGAGTTCAAGTACGAAATTCTTTTATTCAATACAAAATTCCACATGTACATGAACTCAATTATGTACAAATACGCGAAGTCAATTTATATATATTTACATGAACATAAAATATATAACACAATATGATTTAAATTTGTATACAATATATAATTTACTATGTACGTGAACTTAGATCACGTAAAATTCTTATATTAAAAAAAAATCGACTGATTAGTAATCATATTTCGTTGGTGACTTTTAAGGACAATAAGAAGAAGAGAGTTATTGAGTTATAACTTATAAGTTATGAATGTTAGTTAAAAATGAGTATGAGTATGAGTTATGAGTATATGATATTAGTGCAAGATGTTATGAAGTGAGTGATACTGATGAAGAAAGAAAGAGGCAAAATAAAGTTTAACAACGATTGAAATAGAGGGGATTTTCGGTAATTTGATGGGGTGTAAATAGCAAATCAGGGAAAGTAAGTAGCCAAATTATAAAATATATATATATATATATATATATATATATATTAACTTTTTAGATTTTATGTAAAATATAATTTGAATTTACTGAATTATGTTTTTAAAAGTTAAATAATAATATTAAATGAGTTTTATTAAAATAATAATATCTTATAAATATTAGTCTTAAATGAGTTAAAAATAATTAAGTTTTCAATTAAAATTTGAAATCATTAACTAGTCTTTAATTATTATTATTATTATTATTATTATTATTATAATATAATAATTTATGTTTAAAAGAAAATGAATTCACCTTATAATTTAGGATGTAGTGAGTATCTTTTAAGGCAAATTATATGACTTTGATTTTTTGTTCTTATAGGGATTGTTCCTTAAGATTAAACGATTTAAATTTTAAATTTTGGTAATTTAAATTTTTCTAAAACAATAACCAAAATTTATTTAAATTTTACATCGTCCTATTGAGATCAGAAGATCACAAATTCACTTGATATATGAATTTGCACAGTCACTGAACACAACAAACTCATTTTCCAAATTATCTATATATTTTCTTTATTCCAAAATAATAAATTGATTAATAAATTTAGTAAATTAATATTATTTATTAGTAAATGCAAGATTATATTAATGGTTACAAAAAAGTTTTCATAAAAATATATATTTTGTTTGATAAATAAATAAAAACTTGTCTTAGTCTCACATACAATTATTGAAAGGCAAAATAGAAAGAGAAAAAAAAAATCAATTTAATTTAGAATTTCTTAGTTTTATTACACATTACAAATTAGGTCGATGAGATTGACATTTAATAAATTATATTTTTCCTATTATGTTTATGCTTTATATCCTTATTTTTAAAATCATTTGAATTATGTAAAATAATATAAATAATCAAATTGAATTTAAAAATACTTTTGAAATAATACACCAAAGTATACCAAATATAAAAATGTAAACAAACATAATGCATTGGAACATGAAAATTGTCTCCTTTCAAAAATTCATAAGAAAAAGAGCATAAGGAAAAAGCGCCATTCTTGGTCTATATCCAAGGAACACGTACAAGTGTAAGGACTGGAAAATTTGTCCAATGAAGAGCTATTTTTGGAATATAAGGGGCATTGGTAATCCCTCTTTGGAGTAGGCCTCATATCACCTCTTTGATGCATCAACATTTAGCTTCTTACTAATTATGTGGCTATTGAGAATCACGTCAGCTTCTACTTTGAAAATCATGTTAGCCTCTTACTAATTTTGTTACTTTGCCTCGCATAAGAAGTTTTAAGTAGAAGCATAACCCAACTTGTTGATCTTGGTAAGCTAGCTTCAATTAAGGGTCCTAAGGGGTACCCAAATTCCTCCTCATGCTATGTATGTAAGGCCACAATGTCTAATTTGAAGAATCTTCAAAATATTTTTTTCAGGTTCTATTCCTAATTCAAGGAAGCTGGCTATTGTTGATTTATTGGGATTTTCTCTTGGCACTATACCTTCAATATATCTTGGCAGTCGTATTTTAAAAGGGAAAATCTATACCAACAATCCATAATAGATAGAATTCAATACCGTCATCTCAAATATTTTAGAGATTATGTAGTAATCTAAAAAATTGGACCATTAATAAAAATAAATACTAAAAACTTAAAAAACAAATATTTTTTATTTAAATTATAAATAACATCAATAATATAAGGGGAAAAAAAAAGAAAAAAAAACTTGTAAATAATATTGAAAATTTGATTCTATTTTTTTTCATTTATTTGTCAAAAAAATAGGTCTTTTTTTTCTTCATAAAATTTGATTATATTTTTTAATTCTAGACTTTTTGTTTTGTTTTTAGACCCTCTAGTGCAGGGTGGACTAATTGGGCTTTGGAGCCCAAGCTAAGGTTCGGTTTGGAAACATTTTTTGTTACCTTTGGTAGAAATAGTTCAATTTGTCAAAAGTTTCATCCAAGACATGTTTATTTATAGTTTTTTTTTGTATATTCTTGGCCTATATTTATGCTAAAGGAAATAATAGATCAATGGATAAGGAAATTTTGTCTGGGTCGGTAACATTCATGACATTTTTACTCATCACTACAACTTGGAAAAAAATCGTGTACTCTCAATGAAAGAGGCATGGGATTATATATTAATTCGATTAATTAATGGGACACTCTCTTAAAAGCTGTGGCCTTGATATTGTGTAAATCCTACCGCCAATATATATATATATATATATATATATATATATATATTATAAATTATTATTCATATCATGAATTTAAATTAAATATCTAATTTTAGTTATATATGCAAGACATCATTTATTATGTTATCAACCATATAATATAATAAAATTAAAATAGATAGTTCATTTAATAGAACATCAAGTGAGACTTGATTGTGATATCATATTGTACATTAGAATATTATTCATAAAATATTTGTAGTTTAAGTAATATTGTTAATGAGGACGACAATAATACATCGAGACTATTATGTGAGTAAACTGATGATCACATATCACGGGACATAAATATGACATATCAAGTCGTCACATAGATATAAATACTACGAGTAATAATTATACTGAATTGATTCGCAATGAAAATGCTACATAATTGTTGTGTAAGTGTCATTAGCGATTCTCACGTGACTATAATGACTAGTCGTTCGACTTAAAGTCACTATGATTCCTATATGAGAAGTTGTCGGCTTTAAAGTCATCAAACATTATCTGTAATAGGACAATTATAAACCATATAGAGGAGTGTGAATAATTTGTCTATCCCACATAATTAATAACATCAGTTATGTCTTGGGCCACTCTAGAAATGCTTTGGTTTTACGTGTTTACTCTAGAATCCAAAAATAAATAATTGAACATTGCAAAGATGACACATTGTGATTTGCGTTCAATTAAATATTTGGATGAAGGGACAATTACTTCACAATAAATAGTAGTTGTGATGAAGTTTAAATTGTATCACCGATTTTCTCATGATTTTAGTTTCAATCATGAATTATTAGATGTCTATTATTTATAATATTTTATATTATATAAATTATATTTAATATTATTATCATTTCAGTTAAAACCTATAAGGGTCACCCGACTAACAATGAAATCAATGATTAAATTAATTAAGATTTAATCTAATTAAATGTTAATTATATTAAATATAATTTAATACATTAATATATTTATAATTTATTTAATTAAATTTAATTTGATCAAGTAAATGAGGATCGACAATTAATTGAATTAAATATGATTTAATTTAATTAAAAGAGTTAAATTAAATATATTATTCATGTGTTGTTTTGGGTTCGACAAAAAATGCAGTGTTAAGATTTTAGTGACTCATTTTCTATAAATAGTAAAAGAGTACATTATCAAGAAATTTTTATTGCCACTATACTCATAGATTGGGTAGTAGCATATTCGTTTTGTGCCTCTGTGACCACATATCGAGGTGAAGCGGTACTCATAGCTTTTTATCTTATTAATTGTGTCATCTTGTGTTTTAACTAATGTTAATCTAATTCAATGTATGACCTAATCTTTTCCTTTTATTTATGTCATTTTAAGTCTTGAGTATTTGGATATGTTGTTTTTGTCCATATTCATAAGCAACACCAAACTAAGTTGGATTCTTGAACAGTTACATGTGTCATTGTGTGTTATCCTCCTAGCAAAAGAGGGTACGAATGTTAACATACTCTCAGTCATAAGCTATTTGTTTCGAAAGATGTAACCTTTTATGAAAATATTTCTTACTTCATCTGCCCTCAGCTTCAAAGGGAGAACATGAATGACATGGAATTTGAGTTTCAATTTATGGACCTTGGTCCTAGCTATCCCGAAAATCGTGTTTCTACTACATCTCATAATTTTGAAACCAAGTCTCACTAGTTGAAGATCAAGCTAGTAAGCCGATTCTTGTTTATCGCTTATTGAAAATGATCCCTCTATTGATGGTTCCATACTTCTAGTACTTGTGATACTGATTCATCGCTCGAGTTAGATGCAAATACTGAAAATTATCCCTTTATTGGTGATTCTCAGATTTCTGATATCAATCTAGATGATTTGCCTATTTGAGAAAGGATAAAAGATTTTGTGCCTCTAAATATAGATAACCTAATTCTCAATTTATCTCTTTTAAACATCTTTCTTTGCAATATTAAATTTTTATTTCAATCGTTGACTATATGAAAATCATGTCCCAGCTATGTATGAAAAAATGAAAGCACACGAGAAAAATGTAACTTGGGAGATTGTTAAGAGGTAAGAAGCCAATTGGATGTAGGTAGATTTTGAAGTTACAAGTCTAGACTAGTGGCAAAAGGTTACAAATGAGATGACACCCTTGATCGTTACAAGTCTAGACTAGTGGCGAAAGGATATACTGAGACATATGACATCGATTATGAGGAGACATTTACAAGAACGTCCATTAAGTTTAGACTATTAAATGAATTAATGTATGTACTCTTATTATGCTTCAAATATTATTCAAATATATTTTCTACCTTAGGTATTGTCCAATTTCATAATAACACTTATAATGGCTATAAAATTAATTATTGTCTGCTAGATTGGTCTCTATTGTTATCCTTATTTTAAACAAGTTATTTCTAAAACATTTGTGGCAAATCTAAACAAAATGTTTCATCTCTTTCCTTCCACACAGTTTATACACCACTTAGATTTATCTTTTTCATATAAACAATTTTTTTTAAAGAAACATGTTTGATTCTGAACATTTTCACAGTTAACCATTATTATTGTGATTCATTCATATACAGAAGATGTGAAATATCCTTTCTCATGATCCAACAAGTCCATAAGGTTTCAAAATCCTAAGCATCTTCACCATCACTCATGCTGGCACGACTATCGATATAGAATTCAGTTGAGAAATCAACCTCGTCGACGATCCTTCCTCTGTTGTATTGACATATGCAGGATATGCATAATAAGTATAAACACTAAGTAAAAAGCACTGGCAAAGACATTGGACACGACACTAACACATAAATATTAATTTCAATTTAAGAAAATAGAAGTGATTGAATATAACCACATGTATCGATGTCATGTTAGTGTTTGACACCGACACGTGTCGGACACCAAACACGTCTTTAGTCCTTAGTGTCGGTGCTATAGATATGTGCAACTAAATTGTCTTAACCAAGATATAATGCCACCATAACATGAAGGATAAAAAATTACCTTTCAAGAACAAACTTTCCTTCCTTATACTTCTGACTCTTCTCATGTGCAGATTCCTGGAAAAGAATAGTAAATTATAGAGAGATCAAAAGTTGTGAACTAAAGAATGAAAATTGGTACATGATAAGCAAACAAATAAACAAGTAATTTTGAACTATTCTTCTAACATAGACATTCTAAGAGATTTCATATGCAACACTGTTACATGAAAGCTAGATTGAGTAAAAAAAGGAGGATTACATATTTCCAGCCAATTATTTGACCACAACAACAGCAAAAGATATCTGCGACCGTATGCAATCCTGAAAGCATAATCCGTTCTTCCGGTGGTCCAATTGTGGTGTTCACACTGGATCACAGACCCGAAAAACATTAGCGAATCAGAAAATGAATGGAATATTCAAGTCTAGTGATGTTATCAACTTATAACGACAACAATAAATGAATTGTGATGTTCCCTAATTTTTGTAACTTCATGTGCAAGCAAGAAGTAGGAGGTTAAAAACAAGATATCAAACTGCGACTTTCTACGTAAGATCAATAGATATCAAGGTATTAATGGTTTCTGAATATTTATAAAAGAAAAAATATGAATTCAAAAATGAAAACATTAACTAAAGCTAAAGGGAGGAATTGCTTAATTACCATTTTTACTGTGCTTATTGAACTGTCCATCAATTCAGACACAAAGGACGAAGAAGAAACGACTACTAAAGCAAGAAAATGATCAAACTTTATTAGACTATTAGGGTGAAACAGTGTCATCAACAATCATTTTAGATCAAGACACCTTTTCAATCAGAGCACAACATGAGAATTTCAAGACATGAAAATTACTCCCATGGATGAACACTCCCGGCGTGTAAACTTCACAGGTTACGATTTTTGAACACATTTAATAAGAATAGGAAAACTATGAAAGAGTCAAAACTAAAATGTACTCACGCATTATTGAATAGGTATGCTTTTCCCCTCCGGCAATGAAACGCCTGAAAAAATGGTGATGAAAGATTATTAGGATGATACAATAATCCAACAGAGCAGTCGGAAACTTCATATTAGCTGAAATATAATTAATTCCTAAAAAAATTAATTAATTCCAAAACCCATCATGAGAAGATTATGCACCCTTTAGAGTGGTTTTACAACATAAAACACAGCATTCATGTAATATAAACATATGCATTAACCACAGTCTAGTTATTGTCCCATTAGGAATTTTCATAGCCAATTTACCCCTGAATTGGACTGAAAATAAAGCAGAAGGATTGAAGTGAAGGATGTGAATTACTCATACAGCCAACCATCACTCTTTCGGTTCACAACAAAAATCTCACATTCCATAAAAATCGAGGCTAAATATAGTTTATAAACACTCACAAAGCAGACAATGTCGTAGAAGAATGGCACAGCAGGCTTGAGATCGGAACATTAGCTCTAGAAGGAGGCTCCTAAGCCATGCACGAGGGCTGACAGACCCGTTGGCAATTAGCCTCAACTAAGGGATGTTCCAGTACCCAAAAAGTCACACATTGTTTGAGAATCGAGGCTAAGGTTAGTTTATAAACACTCACTCCCCTCATCCCACTGAGGCACCTTTCAACTAAGGACAAAATTGTGAGGGCTTACACAAGATCATAAACGGAGAAGAGCAGTGCACTGGAATTTTTAATAGCTATACCGGAAGCAATTGTCTTAAGGACTAAATAAAATTCCAAATTATTCAAGAAACAGTTAGTGCCATTGATTGGCTTCAAAATTGCATCAGCTATGTAATTTAACTAGAAAATGAGCAAACCCTAGAAAAACAAACATCTCAAAATGTCATAGTACAAATCTTCATGACCTCTCACATTAGTACAAATTTTCATGTTGAAATTCTGACATATGAAAATGTATATAACAGAATTTACTATTCTATCAAAATAGATAACTAATGTCATAATTCACTGTTTCTTATGCTTCATTCAAGGATTAACTGATAGAATAAAAAGGTAAAAGTAAAGGGTACCCGAGAGATGAGATCATCTGAAAGGGCCAAGGGAGTTCTACAGAACTTGCATCTATAGGACCTGCCCTCCAACTCCACCACAAAGATTTTTCCCATTTTCTATAATATTTATCTTTTTTTTGATAAAGATGTTAGGATAGTTGAAAATGAAGTGAAGATTCAAAGATAGATAGAAAGATAACAGCACTTCAACGGCAATAGAGACCAGCTGGTGAAAACAGACACCTGTTAGTGTTTTTAGTCGGTTAAGTATTGTTTTTCTTTTTTTTTTTTTCAATTACTTACAAACATTAGACATTGATAAAAAGATAACTCTCTTTATATTTATAACTTAGGAAATTAAATTGTATAGTATTTGTAACATAGTGATAAAATGGAGCAACGAATTCTTCAGAGGTTAAATTATTTAATATTTATAACTTAAAACGTTAGAATAGAATGAAAAATCTTAAAAATTATTTAAAATAAAATATAAAAATAGTTTAAGTGACAAAAACTATACTTTAACATAGAATACCATTAAAAAAAACATTAACAATGCAAATAAAATATAACAAATAATTAATTCAAAAAATAAATAAACTGAAGTGATTAATCTAGAAAATGGACCAAATTTAAAACACCACAAATATATTTTGCCAAAATTACAATACTAAGTCTTACTATCAATTTTGTATATATAGAGCTCCTAAAAAATCTGAAACGAAAAGAGTAGTATATTAAGCGTATCTTCGTAGTGATTTTGATTTTTTTATTTTTAAAAAATTAATTTTCTAACTAAAAAGTTTATGATTTCGTTCAATCTCCCAATAATTATTTATCCAAAACTTAAAATGGCAAAAAGAATTTTATAATTTTTTATTTTTATTGAACTCTAACATTTCATCATTAGTAGTCATTGGCCACTACACCGACTACTCTTGAGCCAATACATATGATTAAAATTGAAAATACACCGAACCAACTTAATTTAGTTCTATTTATAATTGATATAAACTATTTTTTAATTTAAATCTAGTACGACAATTTCATAATAAATGATTCAGTTATGTCTTAATCACAAAAACAAAGAGATAAATAATTTAAAATAGAATCATTGATTTAAAATTAATATATAATCAAACTAAATATAACATTTAAACATGATGCGAAACAAGTCTCATATTTTTTAATCTTTAACAAATTCGGTTACAAATTCAAACTATGACTTTTGTATATAGAAAACATATATTAAAAAAATCAACCCTTTAAATAAATTCTGTTCATCTAGAAGATTAACTCTTCACAATAGCATATAAGATATACATTGATTTAAAAAAATAAACCCTATATATTTAAATCTCAAGTTTAGATTCATATACGTGGAGTACCCCCTCTAGTGCACTATATGCAACAATTTATCTCCATCCTCATCTCAAAATTTATCTCTTACCATATATTTCTGTCTCACTCACAAAACATATTCAGGCAACTAAATATCCAATTTCCTTAAATTCATTACATTTGATTCATGAGATTAATTTAATTAGTTGGAGATTGCTTATCCCTCATTTGTGTTTGTCCATCACTCCTAAAAAAACTAAAATTCAATAAAAAATAATAAATATGAAGAATTAAATGATCATCCATTTAAGGAGTTAATAGTCCAACTAAGTCTCAAAATAATTTTACCTTGGACAGATTGATTTTCAGTTTTATCGACTTGGGTTTTGGGCCAACACAGTTTTGAATTAGAACAATGCAGAAGGCAGAAAGGT
This sequence comes from Cicer judaicum, assembly GCA_037974835.1. NCBI lineage: Eukaryota > Viridiplantae > Streptophyta > Magnoliopsida > Fabales > Fabaceae > Cicer > Cicer judaicum. The sequence continues at coordinate 8,292,839 of JBBPBS010001143.1, read as the reverse complement.
TTTCAATAAAAAGTGGTGACTCACATCACAAAAAAAAAACAAATTAGTAGTATTAGACAGCACCTGGCACTTCATTGTATCTTCAGTCCAACGTCGACGCGCCGACTTCTCCACTTAAAATCTAAAATTATTAGAATAACTTTCATTTAAATAATCTAAAATTACATTTTACAAATAATATTTAAACAGAAAAAAAAAACATGCATCATCATCGTTTTAAATTATTTTATATTAACATCCAATAACATTTTAATATTTAACTGTTTTATTTAAATTATATTTATAAAATAAACTTACGTGATAAAATTATGAATTTTTATTACACATTAATAAAAACTATCTTTTACTGTACATTTTCATTAAATTATTTTTAAAAATATTAGTTGTTTATCTGGATGCTTCTTGCAAAGGAATAGGAATGATCAATTTATTTTGTTATATGATTTGTAAAGATAAACGAGGTGCGTAGTTATTTTTGAAAATATAAATTTTGTTCATACATTATACTTTATTTTCAAAAATTCACATATTAGTTTACATTGTTTCTTTTGCAATAATTTTCTACCTCGTTAGGACTACTTTATGAATATTAAAATTAAAAATTATTTTAAAGAAAAAAGTTGAAGCTAATAGATATGATAACAATGCATGCGGTGCGTGGAGCAAACACACAGAAATCCAGGGACCCACATACTCAAGCAGGTGCAGCGCCTCCATCAACCGATATGTTTCATTATTGGTCCATTTTCAATTCTTCCTACATTTTTATTTGAACTTCACAATATAAACAAAACAAAAAATTAGGATAGAATTTGAAATTATAAATGCTACAATGCTTTTTTAATTTCCTGAGTAATAAAATCTGACGATTTTGTTTCAAATAGTTTAAAAATTGTATTTTTAACTTTTAATTTTAATCTCTTTTGAAAAATAAGTTATCCTTTTATCTTGATTCAATTGATGCTAATTTTTTTTTAAATTTCAACTACATTATTATTGGTTGTAGAAAAATATATAAATTAATTAGTAGTATACCAATAAACAAATAATCAATATAGTTGAAATTTAAAAGATGCTCTTAAAAAGAAACGATAAAAGAGTTCTTCAAGTGAATTTTATATTTAAAGATAGAGGTAGAGTACAATGAAATCAGATTTAATGTAACAAGACATATTTACACGATATGTGTTTCAAATTTTAATATATATTTCGATTGTTTTAAAACTTAATATACAATTTGAAATCAGAATCGCTCGATCTCAATCAAACGACTCCAGAAATGTCGATTTTGTGAATGCAAACTTTTCTCCATTGTAGGCAATCTCCATTCATACACATCTAAAGTTATGAAATTAACTCATTTAAAGTGAATAAAGTAATTATTAATATTGTAATTACTTACTACTGACTATACATGTTTATATAATATTTTTAAATAATTGATTTGACCATCAATAATATTTAATATCACTTATATTATTGTCTAAAGTGAATTATTTACTATAGATAAATCTAATTCTAAAGTAATTACTCGCTGTATTTCAAAACAATAGAAAAAAATAAACAGTCAATTTATTAAATTATCCCGACAAACTATTGGTTTGTTATGTACAATCTTAATGCAAAATAGAATTAATGTTTGAAAATAGTATATTACATATCTCCCTTATTATAAACACCAATTATATTTTTTTTATTCTTATTAAGAAAATTTAGTATGGTAGTTAATGTGTTCATTGTATGTGGTAATGTTATTAAAATAAACTTTGTATTTAAATGTATTAAATTTAATTTTTCATATTTCAAAATACAAAAGTAATATTAATAAAGGATATATTTCGGAAAAAAATACACCTATTAAATTGAAAATGTTCTTATATTTAGGGACAAATTTTTTCTTTCAAAATATATGCTTATAATTAAAGACATCAGTAATATATTGTAATATTTCAAGTTTATAATTAGAAAAAAAAATTAGTTATATTGAAAATTTAAAATAGTGACATTAATTTTTAAAACGTCTTTTTGTTGTTAAAGTAACATTAATTTGAAAATAGAGAAATATATGAATTTGGATATTGTTCATATCAATACTTTGAGATCGGTGGATCTGGAAGAAGAAGGTTCGAGAGCAACATTGTTTTGTCAGAATTCGAGAATAAGATGAGACCTGCTGGTGGTGTGGTATGTAGAAACACTATGACGATCAAGTCATTATATGATTGAGGTGAGTGAGAGGCATGAAAAATATGTACCTTGTTAGGTCATGAGGCAACATTAAATATGGCGGTATTGGCTTAGGCCTGAAGTACTAATATCAATCACAGGGAATAAGGGTTTGAATTGTTATCATTTTTTAAGATTTAATTCTTATGCTTAAATTTAATCAACTCAAGAAAAATCTTTGTTGAAATAAGTTGATCTCCAAAATATTATATATGTGTTGGTTTAAATAAAACAATTTATTTCATAAACAAATGAAATGTGATTGAATGCAAGATGAATACAAAGAAGGGGTCACAAAGGTGTATCATAGTTCTAGTCATCACAATCTATGAGATTTTTACTAATGTGCTCAACACTAGAATGTTTTTCCTTACACTATATTTCTTAATCACGCTTTGATCAATTACAACTATTACCCTCTAACTTTGAAAAAAAACTTATACAGTCAACTTTTAGTTCATAAAGCAATTTTACAAGTACCTTTCAAACAAGAAAGAATTTTAACAATACACCCACTATAACATAAGAGATGTACTTGAGTTACAAAATGATATTAATGTTAAAAGTGTTTTGGATCTAAAAACTTCTTAACTTTTGTTCGAGAATGACTAACAACTGTAGAACGGAAAACACAAGATATGAGGGAGATTAGGAGTTGAATTGTATTTCTTTTTAAAAAAAAATTAATGTGAATAAGAAATAGTAAAGAAAACGGAGTAGAAGAGCAAGAACAAAACAGAAAAACACAAGTGACTTATTCTAGTTAACCACTAACACAATAGCTACATTCATTCCGTTCAACCTGGAGGATTTAATTTCATAGTTCACCATAGATAAATACTTTCATTGAACACCTACAAGTCAAATTGGTTGTGTTAAAGTATTCTCAAAGTTATAGCTTAGTGCAGTTAAGTTGTTAAGGAAGACAACCACTATTGGGCTAGATTAGAAATAACAGGTTTAGGTTTGTCTGAAAGTGTTTACAAATTTGTTCTATCAAAAAAATTTCTCATTACTAAAGTGAACTTAATGATTACGTGCAAAAGCGAAGATGTGTTTATAGCTTGTGAATTGTTCTTGTATTTACTAGTGAGCAATGCATGTCCTTTTATAAACAATGATTACGGTTTTTGTTTGTTGTCTTGATTGCAAGAAATAAACATGATTCATGAAGTTTTGCATCGTATATTTGATATTGATTTTCTATAGGAACTTTCCAAAACAGATCATTGCGGTTGATTTAACGTATCTTGGTAATACAATTTTGAAGTAGATGATACGATCATCAAAGTACGTCTTAAAGATTTATAGACAAGTAGCAAATTCAAGATGTTCATCAGAGTGTGCACAAATGCTTTGGTTTCTTTGAAGCATTGACTTTAATCGAAATGTTGACTTTCATCAAATCATAAAACATAAATCAGAGTTAGACGCTTTATATGAGACCTACACACTTGACTAAAATATTAATGCATTAAATTGTTCTCACAAATTGATTTTGTTATCATCAAAACAAGTAAGAGTCATAGTTCTTTAAACAACCTTGATTCTAACAATCTCCTCCTTTTTTATATTGACAAACATCTATTGTTTTAAACAATTTTTAAGATAAAGTGTAAACGATAAGATTAAGTCAAACTAGTCTACCTCCCTAAGTTCCTCAATTAAGTCAAACTCATTCTCAACTAGGTTTACAAAATCAACCTTCAGTTCGTGAACAATAAGATTAAAGATTTGCAGAGAATAAAAATGTGGGAGTTGTGTGTTATTATGAGTAATAAAAAGTGTCACAGTCAAAACTTGAGTTTTCAAAGTCGGTACTAGACACACTTGTGAGAGACCTGCCATAGTATCATACCTTACGAGAATAAAATTGTTCATATGCAATATGAATTGAATTTAGATTAACCATAGACACAAGTAAATTCAATGTCATCAGAGGCAGAACAAACATATTTTTAACCATTCACTTTGGTTTACTAGAGGCAAAGAAAATGGAGGATTAAACATCATTCTATAATAAAACAATATTTAGATGTTTCTTTATTAGACTGAATATATCATCAACAACGGGATTTGTGAAAATATTAGCCCACTAATAATTAGCGTCGACAAGTTTGATGTCTAAAATACCCTTTTTGACGCAATCTCTTATAAAATGATATTTAATCTCTTTATGTTTCGTTCTTGAACGTAAAATAGAATTTTTAATTAAACATATGATTGAAGTATTATCACCGAAGATAGACATGTTACTCTCATAAATTTTGAAATCTTCTAAATGAAGTTTAATCCTCAATAGTTGAGTCTTGCAACTAGCTACCAAGATATACTTTACTTCTAATGTAGACAGAGCAATAATGTCTTAACATTTGCTCGACCAAGAGATCAGATTATCACCAAGGAATGTATAATTAGCAATGATGATCTTCCTTTCTTGCTTATCTCTAGCATAGTCAGCATCGTAGGAACCTACATACATATACTCTGATGATGACTTATAACACAAACCCTTGTTAGTAGTGTGTTTGAAATATCTAAAGAGTATTTTAAAAACTATTAAGTGGAATTCTTTATGGTTAGACTGAAATGTCGCACCCACACGCACTAACCAAAATAATAGGACTAGTGGTAGTTAAGTAAAGAAAGGAATGTATCATTCCTCTGTATACTGTTTGATCTACATTTCTACCTTTGTTTTTCAAGAGAAGAGGTAAGATGCATATGTGTGGACATTGACTTACACTAGTCCATTTTAAACTTCTTAAACTTCTAAATTTATGACATATTTTGTATTGTTTCTTTTGATCAACGTCAAAATCTTTTTAACGTGAAATGAATGATAAAGTGGTTTTGAATAAAGGGAAACCACAATGGCCATATACGGTACGACGTTCTTATAAGAACTAATAGATTGGTCAATGTTCTTATCATATCTCAAAGATCGATGGATCTAGAAAAAGAAGGTCTAAGAACAACGTTGTTTGGCAAGAATTCAAGGATGAGATAAGACTCGTTGGTGGGGTGGTATATCCAAACACTCTAACGCTCGTGTCTATGTATGATTGAGGTGGTGAGAGGTGTGGAAGAGACAATCATTGTTAGGTCATGTGACATTACTTATATAGCATAAAATACGGCGGTGATGTCCTTAAGTCAAACCAAAATTTTAGTATGGAACAAATATGCAGTGCGGTGCGATTTGTAGGTATGTAAAAAGTTTTAAATTTAGTAACTATACAACTTAAAAATGTTAACAAATTTTTATTAAAAAAGAAACTACATAAATATAGAATACTTGTAAAGAAAGAAACATCAATAATTTTTTCTAAATATATAACTATAATGATAATAACTTTTATAATATATTTTAATTCATGTGTTAGAATATCAATAACAAATTTATAAAAATAATTTAAAATAAATATTAGTTGTATACAATAACCAACAAATTAAAAGCATTTTTTTAATTGTTTCTTCACTCAATACCTCCATCTAAAATAAAAACATGATTTCTAAGTCTAATTTATGTAGAGATAATTTTTTCATTTTAAGAGTTGCAACATTATCTTGAAGTGTCAAGAGTTGCAACATCATTTTTAAGTGAATCATGTATATCTTCAATGATGTAAAAAAAATTGTCTCATTTTTTAAGTTTTGGATTGATTCAAATCCAATATGGATTTATTTGTCATCCCGATCCAATACAACATCCCATTGTAGACATCTTAGGGTTCTTATAATCGGCCCCTAGACCTAAGCTAACAGCCAAGAAAGGCAACTTTGTTGAATCGCTACATTTGAAAATCATTCAATACTCGTCTTTTTCTGCCTTTGAATTACTCTCTATATAAACAGTGTCTCTAACAACAATATAAGATATATTTTTCTCATTCTATCTTGCCTATCATTCTACTTATTTAGTCATTTACTTCAGCGTCGTAGTGTTTGTAAATATCATTCAATTATAAGATACAAAAACACTATTTTAATATTAAAATTCTCATCCAACTCAGTTCACTTTAGATGAAATATGTATTCTATACAAATATTTCAATTATAAATCATTCAGCGAATACACATTGTTTGGATTTTGATTTTTAAATATCCCTTTTTTCTTTAAAACATATCACATTGCCACAATTTAAAAAAATTGTATCAACCCTACTTTTTGGCACTACTTGATGATTGCGCTTGCGACGTGTTGAAGAATTTTTTTAAAAAATTCAATAGAATATCGCATCCACCGTATGCAAGCACCTATTAGACTTGTAATTTTTTTTTCTTCATATTTTTGCAATGACAAAATTAATAATTATAGTAGTAATTATTATTATTATTATTATTATATGTTAACAAAACAAAATATTATTAATAAATTAAAATTAAAATAAAATAAAATTATATTAATAATAATAATAATAATAGTATTAATAATAATAAAGTAAATTATATTAATAAATTAAATTAAATTAAACAAGCAAAATAAATTAAATCCTTATCCAAGTTTGGAGACATTGGCTTAATAGGTCAAACGCCTTAAGAGAACAAAATAGAAAACCTTCAAGACAAGGCCCTACATTAAATCCTTATCCTTAGGACAACAAAATAGAAAACCTTCAAAACATTTACACACATTAAATTGGACAGACAAAACAGAAGTTCTGTTTGTCACCACCACCACATCTAAGAGTAAAACCGCTAAAACAAATGCTTTAGGACTATCTAGAAGAAGAAAAAATTACGTAATGAAAAGCTTCAAATATTTTTTTATTAAATAAAAATGTATCACATTCTAATATTCTTAAAATCAAAATCGATAAAATCTTATATAAAGTAAATAAAATATTTAGTTACTCCTTAATAGAAGTAAGTATGCTAACGAAGGTAGTAAGAATAAGAGAAATATTAGTTATAAATTAAGAAATAATGAGACAATTGATGAACATATTGCTAAAACGAATTATTAAAGCGGTACAACGTATTTGCAATTTTTACATAACTTCTTAATATTGATGTAGAAAACATATTATTTCAATTTTTTAACAATATAGAAAAAATATATTTGAAAATGCCATTAATTATGTTAAAAAAAATTTCTATAATTATTAAATAAAATACTAATAATTTATTTATTAACTTTTGAAAAGACTCCATATAATAATTTCACTTTAGACCTCATAATGTCTTAGATTGATTCTGCTAAGTATTACGTTTTTTCAGTACCAACAATACCAACCCCGCTCATCCAACATAGAGCGAGATTTTCTATAATTTATCTGGAACTCATCGCACAACTTATAAGTCGGCTTATGTTATTTTTGAGTCCACCCTAAAGTTAAAATTTTACAGGACAATAGTGGTTCTAATCCAGATTATATTGAGAATCAACTAGAACAATTTCAACTCGTTTAAAGGGTTAGATGAGTTCGATGACCACTTAAATGAGCAATTAAAGGACATTTAGATTGAAATTATTAATTTATACTTTATATTTTTTTTATCTGTGATATTTTAAAAATGTAAAAGAAAAAAAAAATTGATGTTTAATACATGATAAAATGCGTAAAAACAAAAAAAATTCAAAAATGTAATAGTCAAATAGTGATAAAAAAATAAATTTAAACTAATATTAGTTTTTTAAATTGTGGTATGTCTTTTATAAAAAAAAAATATTTAAAAATAACTCATTATTTGTTTAAGAAATTATTTTGTTGTAATAATGTTAAAGAATTATTTTATTATAATAAAAAAATGATATACGTACTCCACTTGGAAGTGGGAAAGAAAGAGAAGTGGGAAAAGGTGTAGAAGAAAAAAGATGGGGCGCTGAAACATCACGTGAAGACAACATGAACTCCGACAGGCACATAGTCAACACGGAATGCTCGCTTGGGACCCACCTCCAAACACGCCCGCTTCTGATTTGGTCTCACTTTCTACGCAGCGTTTTCGTCGTCGGTGCCGCTGCATTACAATTAACATTAGTTAATTAATACTCCGTTTAATCATTTTATTCTTTTTTTTTTTATCAAAAGAACACGCAACACATGAATAGAAAACAGAATGAATGAGTGAGTCATCATCAAAAGAAACAAATACACGATGACCCTCTCTCTTCATTCGGTCGACCTAGCCGCACAATTCAAGCCGTAGGATTAAAATTTCTATCGAGATCCGCGCGTAACCAGATGAGACAATACCCCTTTGAATCACTATGAAAACCCTTTGATCTCTACCATTAATTATTCATTAGTTCTTCTGCACCCTTCTGATCAATACCCACGCTTCTCATCATCATCAACCTGTAAAAGGCTTTATTTTAATAAGTGCTAGACCACATTATTTTATAAATCTTTAGCAATAATATTTAATAAATACATAAAAACATTCAAATAAATACATATTATATTCTCAATAAATATCATTTCAATTTTCGAATATATAAAAAATATAATAATTAAAAGTAAAAAATAAATTACTTTATTAAATTATTCATCTTAATTATTAGTAATTTATGTATTATTATTGATATAAATTATAATAATTTTTAAAAAGTTATATATATATATATATATAATCATCATTAAAAAATAGTATATTAAAAGTAATTTTTTTATTATTCAAGTAATATTTATCATGAGATAGAAATATTACATATTTATACTTTTTTTTATAAAAATTACATAATTATTTTATCTTATTAAACTTTAATAATATTTATTTTAATATAATTTATTTAATTACATAAAGCTCACAATTTTTTTTTCAAAAAGGATAAATCTTTTTTAGAACTGGGAAGTAATATAAGTACGTTAACACCATTACACCGGACAATGTTACGAATTATCATTATCTTGCAAATTATATAGTTAAGATCTTGGAATCAAGTACCAAAGCACATTTTAAGTTATTTAAATAAATAATTGTTCAATTTGTTGGAAGATTATTAATATTTGCCACTTTCTATTTCTTCGTATGAAATATATTATGATAAAATTGAATCGGATTCGATGCATTATTAAAATCTATTGTATAATCTGCCTATCAAAATATTTATTTACAGTCTAAATAGTTAAGACATTTGAATCCCTCAACAAACCCATATTGGAGTTTTAACTGCTTCAAATTTAGTTGTTTAAATAAGGAAGTGGAACCCATGTTGACAGTTTAGTGTAGCCAAACATTAATTAAAAAAGATTCAAAAGCACAAACCAATGAAGTTTACGTTCGTTAGAGACAATAGACCCCACGACGATATAACCTAATTAAACTTGCAACGGCGCCACATCCACATGCCTAAAATCTCCACCGCCAAATCCAACACAACGCACCGATTATATAAAAACAAACCTGAACTGTTCCTTAAAAAATAAAAATCACCTAGTGGATAACCTTCGATAAATACTAGTACTAAAAGAAATTGAAAAAAGAGAAACAAACTTTCTTTGTTCTTTCAAATCAGTGTTCCCCACTTTCATTATACAAACTAAGCTCTTCAATTAGGAGAAAAAATAGAAATAAAATAAAAAATGCCATATTATTTATAACTACTAAAATTTTCATTTCATGACGAATTAAAAGTAATTGTAGAAACAACCATGAGATACAAATAAGTTCTCAGTTGCAAAAAAAAAAAAAAAATAACAAAAGGAACATATTTTTCCGTTATATGTACAAAGCGTGCTCGTTATCACCATCATCATAATCGGAGCACCATGTCAGCAACACACTTTGCGTTCTCTTTCTCTCTTTTGTTAAATATTTTTCTCGAGAGCGATTCTGTTTATCAAAATGGGTACTTAAAAAAACATAAAAATCAATTTTTTTGCTTATGGGTCATCAAACAGAGCCAGATCAAGCAACTTCAGGTGGTGGAGGAACGTTAAGGTCAAGATCCAAGAGTCTCTGACGTGGCACACGCTCATAATCCACGACGGAAGATGAATCCGAGTCACTGTGAGAGACGGCACGTCGAAAATCAGCCACGGCGCACATCTCACGCCGACCAACGCTAAGCGCGGTATCAGCGCGTGCAAACGCGTCGAAAAATAAAACAGGACGGGATACCGGAAAAGCCAAAGAAACAGCACCGACGCCTGTGGCAGAAAATGGTGTCAGAGTTAGATCAAGCGGCGGCGGTGACGGTGATTCAAGGGTGCTACTCTGACTTGGGCTGCGTGTGTTGTTATTACTAATGTTAAGATTAAGAATCTCCGACGGTGTTGGAAAATTTGTCTTAGCTTTTGAGCCACGAAACTCGCGTGCAGCCGCGTCGTAAGCACGCGCCGCTTCTTCAGCAGTATCGAAAGTACCAAGCCAAACTCGTGTTTTTTTGCCGGGGTCACGGATCTCAGCGGCGTAACGACCCCACGGACGTTTCCTAACGCCTCTAAAACGAATCTCTTTATGGGCTGATGGGCTGGGCTCGGGTAGTGCGGTGGGTCTGTCTCTTGGAGCCATTGTTGAAAAAAAAGAAAAGTTCGTGTTAATGGGAAACAGATAGGAAAGTGGGAGCACTAGCGTTTTGTGAAACTGAGACAATGTCTGAGGGAAACAAAGGAGAGTTTAAGGTGTTTTTATAGGAGAAAAAAATAAAGAGAGAGAAACTACGGCGCGTGCGTGACTGCGTGAATAAAGCTACGCTCCTTTTAGGCGATTGTTTCTTACACAACGTGGGTTCATTCCTTAGCAATAACCACTTTGGTTTGGTGGGTGATATACGCCAATCATATTTAGCCACCTGACTTCTCACTCCAGACTCGTTTATCCTCATTCCCTACTCATTGTTCCCTCAATTGGAGTATATATTTTTTAATTTTTTTTATCTATTTATAATTTTTTAAGTTATTTTATCTTAGAAGTATTGTTATCTATAAATAAATTCAAATTTAATTGTGTATTTCAAAATAGAGCTAAAAAGTTTTATTACAAAATCTTATATTTATAAACAATTTTTTGGTACATACTAGCTAGTAGTTTTTCTTCCACTAGTGGAGTGGTATAATCCTATGGTTTAACCTTGTTTAACGGCAAAATGTATTTTGGTGGTACTAGCTGCTAGTTATGGTGGCAAACAGGAAAATGGCATTTTATACTAAAATTCAGCATTTTTAACTTCCAGACATCTATTGTTGCATCTATCAAAACATAGGCTGTCCTTTCTTTATTGTCTTTTTCTGGTATCCAAGTTAACTTTGCAAACAACTTCTAGTTTTAGTTTGTGAGTTACTTTATTTTACAGCAGTATATAAATAAGTTAGTACAATCCCTTTCAAAATAATTATAATTGATAAAAAAAGTACAGTAATTAATACTAGTACAGTTTTTAAATGTAAAACTAATAGAAACAAAATTCAATTTTTAGAATTATTCGGTCAAAATACTTTCAATCAAAACAGTTTTCATCAATTAACACGCTGAATACTATCATCAGTTATTTTTTACCAGAAATTCATCTGAATAAGGAAAAGAAATAAGGAAAATCGAAATATAAATTGATAGTTATTTATTAAAAAAACAGTAAGCTCATCTTATGGAGAAAAAGGGGGGCAGTGAAAGATACAAAGCCATCTCCGTAAGGAAGAGACAAGAAGAATAAAATAAATAAATAAAAAATGAAAATTGGCTACACGTGTAGCAAAAATTAGCCTACACGCTCACACAATAAGCGCGTACGATAACGCTCCTTACAAAACCACACCCATGTTGTGAAAACATTTGGCACGGTCAACGAGGTATATTGACTGCACTATTTTAATGCAGTAGCATGGTTTCCTGGGTTGTTTACACTCCTCAATAAAGCACCGCGCCGCCCCAGCGCCGAGAGAGAGTGAAAGAGCGTGACGGTGGGTCCCACCATCGATATTTAATTATTGCGAAAGACAGGGCCGCCCCTATCCACGCTGCTTCCTCGAGAACACGACACGTGGGATTAAAAAAAACACATGCCGAGGAGGCGGCGTTTCAATTTTAACGGCAGTTAACTAGACGGTAACTTTTACGCGTGTCGGCAAATATGGAAACGGCAGTGTGAGTTGACGGCGTGAAAAGTTGAGAAGTGATGATTATTACGGAGACATTTGTCTGTATTCTCCGCCTCTTCGCCGCGTGAGATGGATCAGGATCACAAGAAATGAATCAAACACCGAGGAAATTTGTTTGAATCCGTCTGATTTAATCGAACGGTTGAAAATGGATAAGGTTTGAGAAGATGACATGTGGTGTTTGGATCCCTTGCGGGAGACACGCAGAGGAATAATTGCACCATCTCGACTAGAAATGTCATCATCTATCTAATACTGCCGTCCTTTTTTCCTTTTCTATATACCATTCAAATTCTTTTCCACGCAACGCTCTTTTTTATTTTATTTTATTATTTTTTATAATAAGTTTCTTTAGATGCAAAAAGGAAAATGGGTGAACAAACGGAAATTAAGTAATTTTTTTTATAAAATGTTGAATGAAGATCAACGAAAAAAAACAAAATCTTACAATTAATATTATCATATTTTTGTCCTTAATAATAGTACAATTTTATGTGTCGTTACTTTTTTTTATTTAACCTTTTTATAAAATGCCAAATGGAGTACATAAGAAGAAGCTACAGAATTGAGTCAAACAAATAAAATCAAACAACAAAAATATTCCTATAATTTCTATTTGAGAGTTAAGGAAAATAAACGCAAGATGAAGATGCACCAAATGAAGGAATCAAATATGCATTTAATACGGCATAAGCAAAAAAAACAAAGAGATCTAGAAGAAACAGTAACCAGAATTATCCATCACTTCAAGAATTATCGTCCTTAAAAATATATAATAGATTTAACAGAAGATGAAGATTGAGTAAAAAAAAATGTATTTAGAGAATGAGAAGATGTTGCTCTATTATTATTAAAAGTAGAATCAAATAAAGTTGAAAAGTATTTAAAAGATAACATTTCGATTATAATTATGCAAGAAGAACTCAATAAAGAAAAGAAAATTCATCATCAAAATTAAAGGACTATTCGAAATAAGTTTGATAAAAACAGTAAAATAGTAAGAAACAAGGAAAGGTTAATATCTCAATGTCACCAAAATAGTAAGGCGCTAATTTTTTGAAACCTTTGCAGCTGTTATAGTCTTCAAGCTATTTATATACTTTAATCATTTTTTGCACAATATGATATGATGCTTAAAATTTCTAAATGATGTCTTCAAACTTAGAATAAATGATATTTATGGTCTTTAACAAGCTCATATAGGCTCACATGATTGATTGAACACCTTGTTAATGGAAAATAGTTTTACAAGATGAAAGGTGGATAGTTATTTGCTTAGAAATTCATATACCAAACACTTTATCTTTATACAAATATATTTGATCATATTGAATTAGTTTGTTTAGGATTTTTTTTAAATGATTTTTATAATATTTACTTTTTATATAACATTTTTAAAAATAAATTTTACAAATAAAAATTTTAAATGAAAATTAATTTAAATAATTTATTTTAAAAGTGATTTAAAGAATTATGTTTAGTGTTACTATTGAACCTCTTTTCAAATACCTTTTTTTAAAAGTTAATGCAAATAAAATTGATATGAGTATGATTAGTGAATTGAAGTTCTTGCTTAGACTTTAAATTAAATATTGTAATGATGGAATCTATCTTCGTCAAAGCAAATACTCTAAGACACTCATTAAGAAGTTCAAAAACATAGAGAATACTATACTTATGATCGCCCTTGTGCATTTAATATGTGTTCTTAACAACTGTTATTATTGAAAAAGTGTAAACAAAATTTCTATCGAGTTATGATTGGTTATCTACTCTTCCCAAATACATCTAGATCATATCTTATGTTCTTGTGTTCTAGATTTCAATCAAATTTAAAATAAAACTCAATTAATAGTCATTAAGAGAATCTTTTGACATTTATACAGTATTGCTAACTCGAATTTGCTTTATAAGAAAACATAAGAACATAGGTTACAAGGTTTTTGTGATACCGAATTTGCTAGATATCAATAGAAAAGAAAATCACTTTAGTTAGATACATGCATCTACATTGGTGATAAATTGTTTTATCCACAAAAGAAGTAGAAGTAAATTTTCATTTTTGAAAACATAAATATACATTGTTATTAATTTATTAATGGTCTATACGATTCTTCATATTTAAAAAGATATTGAATAATTAATTTAAAAGTATTTTTGGAATAATAACATTAATCTTGGATAAATTAATTAACATTTATTTATATTTGTCTCTAAAAAAGCCTAGTCATATCTTTTTTTGTATAATTGAATCAAAAGAGAGTATATATATACTTAAATTTTATTTTTCAAAATATAGTATAAACACGTTTTTCCATAACCTACAACACAAATTTATCTTTGTTGAATAAATTTTTATAATTTATCTCGAGTTTATTATGTCTTATTATATCTTATATAGTAATAGATTTACTCTAAGTGCATTTGTTAAGAGATTAATTGAACAAAGTCAAGAACTATTCAAAATCAAATTAAACATATCAACCATAAAAATTTGAAATATATATTTTTGTCAAATTTAGAAATAAGATATATAAGTAAACAACGTTTGTAAATGAAAATAGGTGTTATTAAAATTCATGTAATACATTTATATTTTATTTGAATTAATAAATTTAAATATTTTAAGGTTGAATTATTTATTAGAAATTCAAATAAAAAACTTCATTTGAATTTATGGTAGTATTTATAATTTTTGATAAGACGACAAAAAAATAAATTCATATAACATGCATCAAGTTTATAATTAATAAGTCATTAAAAAAAATTGTAACTAACAATTATGTTATTTTGTTTTCAACTCCAATTTTAACGGTCGATGTGACAAAGAACCTTCGAAATTAAGACGATAATGATATTCAACTTGGCTTATATCATCCATTTAACAACATTTCCCATATCATATAGTAACTGATAGAAAATCAAATGAGTGACCATATAGGCGTGGCTATAACATAAATTCTATTTTTTGAAACAATTAGGACCTAGATTACTGTCATGGATTTGTGTAATTTGTCTTCAAGAAGATATAGTCATTTTCAATATGTGAGATCACTTTGTTATGAGTCGTGTGCCGTCCGTCTATATATACGTTTGCACGATTTTACCTTTTATTGATTAATAATATAAATATTAAAAAAACAATAATAATAATAATAATAATAATAAAATTAATACATTTATTAATCATTTTTTACCAAAAAAATTGTATTTTATATTTAATCCTTATATTATTTTTTGTTAGGAGTTTTAGTTTTTAATGTTAAATAACTCATTTATATTTTTCAGATTTTTTTAATGATTTTTATAAATATATTTTTAACATTATAAAGATATATTTTATAATAATATAAAATACGTAATTATGATGAACTAAATATATTCTTTTAAACATCAAAAGCTAAGAATATAAATAACTAAAATTTAAACTTAAAAATCAAATTTTAATATGATTTTTTTATAGATACTTGTTTCTTAACACATAAAGTATAACTATGTAGTATTCTAACAGTATCTTGTTGTTTTGTTTTTATAAGGTTTAACTTCTATTTCAACCTATAAAATAATGTTATAAAACTATGTTTTTATTTTCTTGCAAAAAATGATTATTGTAGTTTTGTTGTTTTCTTGTTACTTGATTTCCACTGTAAAAAGAAACTCAACAAGGCCCATGGATACTCGATATGTCCAAATCATGAAGCCCTTTTGGTGGGCACTGTTGAACCCATACCCAATTTTGCTATCTACACCGTTTTCTTTAAAATAGTTTATTTACATTACTCAGTATCCTCCTAACATACAATACACCCATAAAATAGTTTATTTATGTCATTTGAAAAATTATATTTTTCTTTTTCTTTGGAACCAAACAACTAAAATATCATCTTAATTTCCATTCACTTACATTCTTTCCTTCCTTCTACTATCTCTCCGCATTCAAAGAAAGCATAAATCTCAAACTAGTGTGGGTTGGTTCATTGCGCACAGTTTCATGAATAAATCGTTCAACCAATGCAAACAAAATTCAAGTAACAGCAACACCAACACAGAGCACATAATGAAAGCCATAAAAACACTTTCCTGCGAAAACAACCAACGCATTCTCGCAACCTTATTCAACAAACTCCAAACACCACGGAACCCAATTCCCAAAATCTTAATCCCATCACTAAAATTTCATCGATTCCTTCATTCTCATCCCGAATCACCGTCAGCTACATTTATTCAAAACCTTCTCAAATTCCGAAGAGACAAACCAACCCAACAAATCGAACATGCTCTCAACCTCTGCAAAATTCACCCCAACCACGAACTCGTTCTCGAAGTCTTGCAACGACACCGTTCCGATTGGAAACCCGCGTTCACTTTCTTCAAATGGGTCTCCAAAACCAACAACTACACACCCGGTTGCCACGTGTATAACGAGATTCTCAACATTCTCGGTAAAATGAAGCGTTTTGAGGAGTTACACCAAGTGCTCGACGAAATGTCGCAACGAAAAGAACTCGTAAATGAAGAAACTTTTTCCATTTTGATTCGTAGGTTTGTGGCTGCACATAAAGTGGAGGAAGCAATTAACATGTTCCACAGAAGGGAGGAATTTGGTTTGAACAATGAGTTTGATTCAGAAGCTTTTCGTACTCTCTTGATGTGGCTGTGTAGGTATAAACACGTTGAAGAAGCAGAAACTTTGTTTCATAGTAAGATGAACAAGTTTCAGCTTTATCATGATATAAAAACTTGGAATGTAATTCTCAATGGTTGGTGTGTTTTAGGGAATACACATGAAGCTAAGAGGTTATGGAAAGATATAATAAGTTCTAAATGCAAGCCTGATATTTTCACCTATGCAACTTTCATTAAGGCGATGACGAATAAAGGGAAATTGGGAACAGCTTTAAAGTTGTTCAATCGTATGTGGAAAGATGAGAGTTGTAAACCTGATGTTGTGATATGCAATTGTGTAATTGATGGTCTTTGTTTTAAGAAGAGGATTCCTGAGGCGTTGCAGGTTTTTAGTAATATGAAGGAACAAGGTTGTCAGCCGAATGTAGCTACTTATAATTCGTTAATTAAGCATCTTTGTAAGATAAGGCGAATGGATAAGGTTTATGAATTGGTAGAGGATATGGAGAGGAGGAATAAAGGTTGTTTGCCTAATGAAGTTACTTATAGTTACTTGCTTAAGTCGCTGAAGACGCCTCAGGAAATTCCTAGGGTTTTGGAGGCAATGGAGAGAAATGGGTGTGCAATGAGTGATGATGTTTACAATTTGGTCTTGAGGTTGTATATGAAATGGAATGATCTTGATGGATTGAGAAAAACATGGGAAGAAATGGAGAGGAATGGATTGGGACTAGACAGACGATCATATACCATCATGATTCATGGACATTTTGAAAATGGGAGGATAAAAGATGCTATGCGTTATTTCAAGGAGTTAACGTCGAAAGGGATGGTGCCGGAGCCGATAACCGAGAAACTAGTGATTTCCATGAACCCTCAGTTGAAGGAGAGAACGGGAGAACAAGACGGAATTGAAGGAGACGAGTCTAATGTCTGAGGTATTGAAATGTTGGTCCAATTGTGAGAGTTGGACAATGATATTTATGCATATTTGTTGTTCAGATTGGCTGCTAGAGTTTTGTTTGAACGACATGTAGACAATTTAGAATTTGCTCGGACTTGAATCATGGTTAGAGCATCAAAATGGGAATGAATTGTATCCTCCAATATATAGATACCGGGACACATTTTATGTTATTTATCATTTTTTGTGAATGAGAAGAATAAAAAAGTAATATGAGCATAAACTCAGACAATGTGTGTGAGTGTGTAGATCAAATTACATCTCCAATTACTATTGGCATAGTTGTTTGTGTGTTGACCAAATATGATTTTCAAGCTATAAATCACTTACATGGATATCAGGTACAACATTAATACAAAAACTTTAATACAAGTAATAATTTAAAAAAATGAATTAATTGAACAAGAAAATAAATTAATTGAAACATTTAAGAAAATGAATTAATTGAACAAGAAAATAAATTAATTGAACGTAGTTGTCTATGTTGGTGTTGTGTCGAATGCCAAACACACAATTGATCATAAATGTCAATGTTATAGAGCTTTTCAAGCTTAGTATGTGAAGGATCATATATCCTCTTGATCTAGTTGAATTGTTGAACACTTTTACTGTATAAGTTACATAAATTACTAAAAGTTTACATCTTAACTCTCTTAATAGATTTACCACTCGTATACAATTATGGATTTCTTTTCGTATGTAAATGAGATGATAAATATTATCAAAAACACACACAAATACGAGGTATCGAGTTCAAACTCAGTACATAATATTCAATCTATCAATATCAATATTTGTCAATTGAATTAAAACTTATAAACTAACTATAAATTTTAATAGCAACTTCTCAACAAAATCATTCCAAACTTTACGTGCTTAAAATCATTCTTAAATTTTGTAAGGTTTTTTTATCAAGCAAGATCTCCCCAACCATGTCCATAATTTTATGCATGACAAAGTCTATTGAAATTTTCTTAATTTTTTTTTTCTAGATGGACTCCTACACCCATACAACTAAAATATTTTAAAAAAGAAATCAAATCAAATTATACTTTCCCAAACCTTCTTCTCCCTCCACACTCTATCTCATCCTTCCATCCTTCCATACATTCACATCCTTCCATACATTCACATCTATCTCATGCCAGATTCCTCTCAATTGCCTTATTCCTCTCTATTCTCCTTCCTCCTCATGGCCATCTTCTTCTCTCCATCTTGCATTTTTCTCCTCTCGTTGTTCTACTTAGCCAGGCACCAATTCCTTCTTCCCTTTGCTTAGTAGATTTGAAAAAACAAGATACATTGGTTGTTAATGTAAAAAAGTTTTATATTGACGGTATACTAATACTATGTCATTTCACTCAATAATAAACATGTGTTAATGTATATAGACCATCATAAATTATTGGACTAACAGATGCTTCATTAAGCAAAAAGGACTTAATTAGTTTTCGTAAATTAGGGCACCAATGATGATTAATCCGACCCATAAATGGCCTTTGCATGATTAACTTTTGGATAAAAATGAGGTTACTAAATTAGTACGGAGTGGGATGAAACCTCCCACTAAAAAAGTTCTCGGTTGATATCTAATAGTTTGAATGTCAATTTCAAATATTTACAACGAATTCGAACTAAATTATTATATTTTACTATTATATTTTTTTATACTATATTAACATATTTATTTTAAAAAATGTTATATTAATGTAGTTCTTTTTATAATTATATATTATCTTTTCTATTGTAGTTTATATTATTTAAATAAAAATTAAATTATTTTAGATTTTTTAAAATAACAAATCCATCAAACCAAAGTAACTCATTTTTTATTGTTCGTTTGGTTCTAATTTCGTAAATAAAAATTATTAAAATTAAACTAACTCAATTATTTTTTTATTAATTTGAATTTATTTTCTCTCAAAAACTGAACTAAATTAACACAATACACTCTTTTAAAGTTGAACAATATAAATAAATAAAAAATCATGTTCACTCACACACACAAAACACTCATACTTTAATCACGACACATCATCACTAACAATATGACTTTAATTATGACACATCATTAGCATGTTTAAGATACTCCACAACGTTTTAAGAACAATATATGTAATTTTTTTAAATTAATATAAAATCAATTTAAGATTAATGTTGATTGATGTATTTTGATTTGTAGTGGTATTGATATAACACGGTAAATATCAAAGGTGTGTATAGTATCTAATTTTAAAGAATTAACTATATTTATATTTAAAAGTAATTTCAATTTTCAGACTTATTAATATTGTTGATATAGTAAATTTTATCACACATAAAAGCGTACTCAATTTGATGGGATTGTTGAATTTTACCGGAGACTTTCTATAATTTTACACATAAGTAGTTCTTTCTTCATTTCGTCCAATCATTAATACCATTTACAAAATATCTTAATATTTGAATTTAATTACAAATCAATTTCATTTTATTTTTAGAAATGAATTTGGTTATACAATAACTAAAAATCGGTTATTAACCAATATCTATAATAAAGTAAATATTATTATTTTTAGATTAAAAAAAACAAAAATAACATATAAATATAATACTATTTTTATTATTGTTTAAAATTAAAGATTTTATTTTTCATTTATTAATAACAATTTAAACATTATAGTTTATTATCATTTAATTATAGAAGAGGATTGTTGGAAGCCGTCGGAATACCGATGTTAATCACTACGCTGGTCACTAGAGCTCTGACAACCACCTTCTTCTACAACCATATTATTATATTAATTACAAATAAATTATTATATTTAAATTATTTTTTTTATTTTTAAAATAAAAAAATATATATTTTAAAAAATAATAAATAAAATTATTTTAAAATTAATTATTTTTAAAATAAAAAAATATATATTTTAAAAAATAATAAATAAAATTATTTTAAAATTAATTATTTTTAAAATAAAATAAAATAAAAAACATTTTCTGAAAAATAAAATAAACAAAACTAAATTTTTAAATAATAAAGTAAAATTAACTTCAAACAAAACTAGTTAATTCAATGAAAATCGATTATAAAACTGATTTATATTTTTTATTAAGAAACGAATGTGTAATTATTTTTGGAACCAATTTTCAAAATTAGTTTTACAATCCAGTTCATTTAATTGATTATTTTATGGATATGGTTAGGATAATAAAAAGAATCAATCCATGAACTCCTCTAGTAAATAGTGTGTTTATAATTTTTCACCACAAAATGTTGTATTTACTGCAAATATTATTAACACAATGTTCATAGTGAAGCAGCAATATCAATTTACAAGAAATAGAGGTTTGAATTATAAATTCACTTTTTTAAAAATTTATGTTAAAAACTTAAGAAAATAACTCTAGATTGATCTTGGTTGTGAAAACAGAAAATAAAAAATGTTATTGGTTAATTATAATCAGTAATTCAGTTTATGTATTTAACTTTATAATCAATTAGACTGAAAGTAAATAGATAAGGGAAGATATATTACACAAGGATATATCATGATTTACCCAACTCGGGCTACGTCTAGTCCTCACAATTGTGAGATTTTTCACTAAGTGTTCAAAATAAAAAACCTTCTTAGTTTTACAACATCTAGCTCAAAGTTAAAAAAAAATTCACCCAAGAAGGAGTTCAATCAGGTCACTTATCAACCTTGATAGGATTTATTATGATCTACCCAAACTATATGAAACTCTTATAGTTCAAGTTTTACAATAATGATGAGATTGTTTTATTAGAATCTGAGAAGGTTCAATACTTGTTTGAGTTCTGATTCTTTGGCAAAAAAAATACACGAGAATGATTCTAAGAATCGAATGGAAAAATCAGAACTGATTCAATGTATGTAAGTGAGAGAAATTCAAGTATGATTGAAATGAGTAATGAATTTACTTAGTACTTGAAGCTTTGATTTTTTCTTGAGCATTGACCTTCCTTTTATAGACTTTTAGGATATTTAATAATGGTCAAAAGAGTTGTTGGTAGTGCTCTGTCATTTTTTACCAAAATCAATATATAATATTCTAGCCTTTAAACAATTTGTGAAATCTGTTTGATTGAATGTTTTTCTTCGTTCTTAATCAGATTCCTTTTGTGTTTAATGATCTGTTATACCTCAAATATATTTATTGATGATATTGCTTCGATCTGGAGATTTGATTTTTCCAACACAACTTGGAGAACGATGTTGAAAATTCTGGAGACTGGTTTGAACATTCTAGAGACTGATCTGATCATTTTGGAGGCATATTTAATCATTCTGGAGACTCATGAGAACTTTATGCAGATTGATGTTATTATTTTGGAGATTGATATTTAACATGTTAGAGAATGATCTTAGCATGTTGGAGATTAATGTTAACATGATGGAGAATGATGTTAGCATGCTGGAGATTAATGTCAACATGTTGGAGAATGATCATAATGCTGTCAAGAATGTTAACATGCTGGAGAATGATCATAATTTAATATATGGCTTTGGAATATTATGTATAGACTAAATTGATACAATCCTTGCCGAGCACAACTTGAAAATTTATTACTCTTTTTCTAAATATGGACTCCCTCTATCTCAATGATATAAGTCAATTAGACTAATTATATCAATTTTATGTAAACAAAATTTACTTATACATCTAAGAGAGAGGAGATAGACATGCAGTTATACCGGGGAATGAATTTTCCGAAAACTTTTGAATCGGTCCGAAAGGATGTTGGGCTGGCCTGCTCCTCGACATCCATTCAAATTAGATATTCTCATCCAAACTTCCAAGCAAAGCTATAATTCAAAACGAGATGGAAATATGATTATGTTTCGCTATAACAGAAGACACACTCTGCTAATCAATTCGTAAAAAATTAATGTATTTTGAATTAAATACATTAATTTTTTTTTATTAATATTTATTTATATTTATTGCACTATTCTTTTTGTTTTTAAATTGATATAATAATTTTAATTAATTATAAATTTCAATCAACAAATTTAATTTCCTCAATATTACAATTCTAAATATATAAATATTTCAAACACTTGAATTTTATCATATTTATAAATATATTATTTTATATTATCAATTTAGATGTTATAATTTTCTTTTAAATTTTTTTTATAACAATCTTAAATTTACATTATATCAATGTATTTCATTAATTTGAATAAATAAATAAAAAATTTATAAAAGTAAATAAACGCACAAACTACAACCATAGACTTCTAAGTATTCACCGATTTTAATTGCATAAAAAAGATACCATTAAAAAAATTAAATTTGTTATCCGATCGATTTGAAGAACGAAATTAGTAAATCCGTACTATTTCATGACAAAAAAAGGCAAAATACTCCTTTATTTACTATTATAAAAAAAATATTTTACATATTAATTTATTATAAAAAAATTAATTACTTATAATTTTATTTTTCTTTGTAAATTATTTTTATTTCAAATCATTTATTTGAAGCGTATCAATCATTAAAATTAATATTTTTATTTGCGAGAATTCAAATCGAATCCACCGTATTATAGCAGTCCAGTCTATTAGATATAATCTATTTATATTATTTTCTGATTAATTTAATGTTAGTATTTAATTTAATAAAAAATCTTTAATATTATTAATTGAGTATTTAATATTAAAAAATAATCTAGTAAATTTTAATTATATTTATATAAAATTCAAAAAATTAAATAAATTTAATTATTTTTTAATAATAATAAAAATAATTACTTTTATTGATAATATGTTGAGAGTATTTGTTTATTTAAACATAAAATTGAAAGTATAAAATGGAGTTTGGAAGAGAGCAGAGTTAGTAGGAATGAGGGTACTCTCTCAAGTCGACCGACACACGGTAGCAAAGCATAGCAGGCAGCTACACAATCAATATATCAAACGGCGCTAATTGGCCCCACTCTCTCTTCCCATCCAATCTAACATTTTATTGGGACTCACAACATTAATAGTACTAATACTCCTTTTTATTTATTTTTTTTTTATTCAAAACATTTTACTCGTCTTTTATTTAAAATGCACAACATATTTTTTAGATTAAACAATGTTCCTTCATCGTTTTGGGAAAACTCCTCCTTCATCATATA
Organism: Cicer judaicum; assembly: GCA_037974835.1. Classification (NCBI taxonomy): domain Eukaryota; kingdom Viridiplantae; phylum Streptophyta; class Magnoliopsida; order Fabales; family Fabaceae; genus Cicer; species Cicer judaicum. The sequence goes on along the minus strand of JBBPBS010001143.1, from coordinate 8,268,844 downwards.
ATAGTAGGAGTATGGATGGAAATAGATCGAAACTCTCTTAGATATTTGAGATATTTTATTTTATTTCTAAAATTACATTCTTAATAAAAAATTATAATTTTAATAATCTAAAATAAAATAAATATTTAATTTTTATAAAATTTTATTTTTAATTTTTATAAAAAAATCTTAATTTTTTAGTTTATAATTTTTTTTTAATTTTTTTTTAAATTTCTTTAAATAAAATTGATATTTTTAATTATTCAAAAAAGTTGTTATAACATTAAATTAAAATATCTAATAAAAGTGAGGTATTATGCGGTTGGGTCGAAAGCACAAAGCCATCAACTTAGACTAGACTAAATTTTTTTTTTAATATTGAAAAAATATTTTAAGTTTAAAAGATAATCAATTTAATAAAATATAAATAATTTTTTTTGTTAAATCATAAATGTGACGTCATATTAGATATTATATTAAATTTGATATTAAAATAAAACTTAAATTAAATGATATGTTAACTTATTAATATAGTTATAAAATTTTAACATAAAGTGATGTAAATTTTTATAATATAATTATAAAATAAATTTTTAAACATGCTACATAGCTTTTAAGACTTTGATAACAGGTTGAATTATACCCTAACAATCCACCTTTGATATATAATAAATCAAATTTGTGCCTAGCATTTTCGATGCAATTGATCAAGTAAATTGGTTTTGCAAAGCTATAATCAATGGAACGTATTTTCGCCCTTAGGTAGGAGCACTATAAAACTGTTTAAGGATATTTAATTATCACTCAAAATTTTATAAAAATTATTGTATATTTTATTAAATTATATTTTAATCATTAATATTATTAGAAATTCATAATAAATAAATGTACTATAAAAACAAAAGGAAATAAAATTAATGAACCCTATTTATTCTGTTGACATCCGACAAATAAATACTTTTGTTCTCTATAATTAACTACACCCATTTTATTTAATTTCATAACATTTCTTCCACAATACTTGGTGTTTGACATAAATATTTTGAATTAATGTTATACTACAACATATAAATTTTAAATAACTTTTTTATTTCTTTACAATTTTAAAAATTAATTATACTATTTTAACATTTTTCTTTAGATTTAAATTATTTACAAAATGAAATGTTACCCAACACACTTATATTCCTTTTAAATTATAATTAAATGGTTAACCACACAATTTTGTTCGTTTTAAATTATAATTAAATTGTTACTCACACACTCTTCTATTCGAGTCGGCTCGAAGTCCAACGCGCCGTAGCCGGAGGGCGGCGGGAATGACCTCAGCTTGTCGTCACGCGCGATTGCAATCTCTCGATCCACGCGCTTTCTCGTCTTTTTTACTCACTTCCTTTTCCTTTTATTCTTTTTAAAATAAAACAAAGAAAAAAATACAAAGTTACTTTTGAGGGAAATTGTGAAACTCTCTTTTTAACTGCACCTTTTAATTTTTACTCAAAAAAGTCAACCGGTACCATTTGTCTATATCCGAATGAGACACCGGTTCACATTCACAGCGTTGAACCGGTCGGTTCAGCCTTGTCCATCCATTTTCAAAATCAATCAACAAAAACAAGTGTGTCATACAATGAGTTTCTGTGTTGTCTTACCACCTTTCAATCAACTTACACAAAAAGAAAAAACCATTTTAATTTTCAATTTGACATTTAAGTTTCAATCTCATTTTTAAAAAAACCTATTTTTATTTTTTATTTTTAATTTGAAATTTAAGAACCCTTTTGAAAAATAAAATAAAAAAATTAAATCTTTAGATATAAAAACTATTTAATTGAATATGGGTAAGTGTGGCACGAGAGGGACTTAACATGAAGAAACCGTGAGTTACAAGCCAAAAAAGTTACTAGTAAAATTTAGCACAAGGTAGCTGAAACGTGAGATTGTTTAGGTGATCCTTATGAAGAGAGTAAATCGTGGGGGGAATTTATTGCTTTTTTAGGAAGTATATGGTCAGAAAGTGCATTAAAAAAAAGAAATATATTTTTGGTTACATATTTGCAATTGACAAAATGGAAAAAAAGTGTGCATGTTGGGGCTTTGGGGAATTGAGCAAATAGAGGAATGGGCCAATGGTGGGAATGAGAGAGAGATGGGATGTGGGGAGAAGACCTCAGCATGCAGATTGAAGAGATGATTTGATTTGATGTAAAGCCTGTTGTTTACTTAGATAGATGAATAGAGCTGTGTTCTCAAAATCCGAGCATGATGTGTCAAATTCCCATGGCGTCAATCTGTAATAGCATCACCTTCTTCCTTGTTGCTTGATTGTGATGTATATTAGATTGGATGGTTCGATGGGATTGCTGAATATCTTTTTTTCTCTATTTAAATTAATTAATTCACCTCAATTTCATTATTCCATCATTAATTACTGTCATTTTAATAAAATGTATGTTTTTTTTATTTTTATATTAAACTTATTATTGTTAGCAAGTATCCAACTGCATTGTTGGATGATTAATTTCTTAAATAATTTGGTTGATATTTTTATTGAAGTTTTTTTTAATCAACTTTTTTATAGAAGTCAAATTCAATTTAAACTATTTAAATGTATGTAAATAATATAAGTTTGCATAAAAGAATATGAAATTATTTTAGTGATTGAGATTAATGAGTTAAGAAATAAATTAATAAAGAGGTCATTAGTTTGATTCACACCTTCAATATAATTATAACAATTATTAACATTTAACGTTTAAAAAAAATATAAATGTGTATATTTTCTGTAATTAAAATGAATTATAAAAAAATTAAGTAGTAATATTTTCAATGAACTAATTTATATGGCATTAAAATAATTTAAGTAAGAAATTTAAATTTTATTGATATTTCATAAATTAAATGAGGCCAATACTTTTTAACATGCACAATTTAATTAATTTTTGTTTATAATTAATTTTGTGGAAGGTATATTATTATTAACATAACACCCTCTAGTTGTTGTTTTTTAATTATAGTTAACTTGATATTGGTGTGTAAAATCAATACTACGACCATCTTCACCATGTTGAGCATTACTATCTCTAATATGTTTGTTCCAACATTTGTTATGTTTCTTATCCTAACATTTATTGAGGTAAGAAAAAAGGGGGCGTCTCAAAAAGTGAGACATTAAATCCAATATGTTTAGTAATTTGGCCCATGTGGGTGTAAAATCAATGAATCAAACTCTCACCTATATGCGTTATATTTCTGTTTCACTTTTTTACTCCCAGGTGCAAAATACCCACATTCAGTAACATTTGTTTTGTTATGTAATGAAATGAAATGTCTTATTGGTCATCAATTTTTGTTATCATGGTACTAAAAAAAGGATGCTAGTTTGAGACATGTCATGATACCCTCTCAAGATTAGATCTTGTATATCATAGTAAAGTAATAATTCTCTAGTTTTGTTTGTATTTTATTTTAGTACAATAAAATAGCTGTTTTCTGATCAGTATTTCACTACTGTTTCTTCTTTTCTATTTTTGATATGTCACATAAAAATCATGGTTATTAATTAAATATTTTGTGTATATTTTCTTTTTTTCTCTCAACAAAATTAACTAGTACATTTTTCCACTAGTTATGATTATGATAGAACAGTTAAATGTATCAATCAACCCTATTGACATGTCATGTAAATCCTACTAACTATCATGGTAATTCAGAGTTACTCATTGTTTCTCTTTTTGTTTGTGAATCAACAAACCCACATGATTCAATACATTTTTACAGTGAAGGATTTTTTTTTTCTCTTCCTAGAAAAGAATTGTGTGGTAGGAAAAAGTGAAAGGGAAAAATAAATAATTTTTTATATTACTTAAAATTTATTTATTTTACAACGGTTACCAATAAAGGCGTGGACATGCCCATAATTTGATGGGAAAAGTAAGTGGAAAAAATTCATGATACCCTTACAAAAGTTCAAGTTTTTTACCTAGCTTTCAAGACATTTATTTGTCTTGTATATGTAGTCACCAACTGTATACAACAATACTATACCATCCACAAAGGTGCTGCAACTCTTTTCATATAAACTGTTTGCTTTGTTAATCTGAATTAATTTATTGTAAGTTCAGTTGTTCAGAGAAAAATTAATTTAAAATGAATTTATTAGGTACAAAATATTTGATTAAAGTTGAGTTGGACTACTGATTTATATTTAATTATGTTTATGAAAAAGTGAATTGATAATAAATTTTAAATTTTAAAGATAAAAGTTATAAGTTATGACTAATAAAGAACACTTATAATGCATTTTATAATACACATTTTTTAATATATCTTTTCATTAGTTAAAATTTAAAGAGACTCTACTAAATTATTAATTTGATGGAATTCAAGTAAATTTAAACTGAATATTATATTGAAAAATATGAGTTAAAAAGTGTATTTTCAATATTATTTGTGAATGATTTTGGAAATAAAATAATTTTTATATAAAAATAAAAAATTCAAAATCAAATTTATACTTATAAAATCAAAAAATTTACCCAAAAAGTATACTTAAATTATATTAAAAAATAATATAGTCTATTGCTAAAATATTTGGACTTAATACAGCAAGTTTGATGAAACTACTGTGAGACCGGGAACGTGTCAAAGTTTCATTGTGTAACTTTTGTCAAGGTCATTGTTACATACTATATACCATAAAACTCACTCTCAATTGAAATATACATAAACTGCATGTTTGATTATATGATAATAAAAATTGATTTTATTTGTAATTCAACTTAAAATAATTTATATTTAAATACATTTAAGTCAAGTTAAACAATAATTTTTAGTATAAAAAATATGTTTAAACTTAAAAGTACTAGACATATTAATTAGATAGTTATTCAAATTAAATAATATAGTTAATATTAGTTGTTTGAATTTTATATCTCTAATAAAAATTAAAAATCGTAGTTTTAAATTAAAGTTAATTATAGAAACAAAATTAATTCGACTTAAAATAATTAAATATATTAAAATTAATTTTAAAATAAAAATAAAAAATATTAAATAAGAGATTTTCAATCTAAATACCACATATTACACATACAAAAATGAGAAATGATTCTTTGAATATTAAAATTTCACATCCAACAACCTATATTATATAATTTAATTATTTTTTTTAATAATTTTTTCTCTCTTTCTTATAATCCAAACACTATAAAAAAAAAGTGTTTTTATAGAATAAACTACAGTATTTGTTTATTTGATATAAAAAAGTGTGTTCACATAAGAGCACCGAAGAAAGACATGAATATATAAGAAAATACTAATAAGTATAGAGAATGACAGAATGGCAACAAAATTTGAAAGAGTTGTTAAATTAAGAATAAGAAGGTGAAGCAAAAGATTTAGTTATAACGATTTTCACATAACTAAATAAATAAAGATGAATGAAGCAGGCGTGTAATAAACATGGTTGGAGTTTAAATATAATTTTTATTAATTTTTACTATGTCCTGACAGAGAAGATATGTAACAGCTTTATCAACTTATATACAAGGTGAAAAAATCTCTCAATCGTTATTCTCTTTTTCCTATCTCTAATTATTTATTTAAAAAAAAAAAAACTTTTATTTATTTTTTATCTTTGTTGCTATGATCTCTCTGTATTGTTAAACTACTTTCTGTTCCCTCTCTGTTACAATTTTCTTTACTGACAGAGGAATACCTGCACATTTCTTCACGCACGCACGCATACTCGAAACCTATCTAGCTTCTCTCTCTCTCTCTCCTCACTCTCTTTCTCTCTCTACAACTACGTGGATTATGATAAGCCTCATTGTCAGAGAGTAGAGATATATATATTATCAGAATACGACACTACTGCACAGAAGAAAACACAGATTTTTTACTATATTTCCAGCCATATCATACCTTATACTTTTAAATTATTATTTATTAATATTCATTTCACCTTTTTCTCTCTGCCACTCGATTCATCAAATCCCTATGAAAATCAAACCCTTATAAACTCATCACAAACTCTAATCCCAATCAAACACTTCAACCCCTCTCTTATTAACTCCTTTCACTTTTTTCTTTTCTTTTTCTATATAATCAAAAGCCATTAAGTTTTGTTACACTTCAACATTCTCCTTCTTTAAAACCACTCCCTCGTTTCTTCCATATCTTATAACTTTCACTTTTTTCTTCTCAAGAAATGGAAAACTTCTACCATCATCACCATAACCATTTGATCAACAATAATAACAACAACAATAGTAATAGTGATGCACATTTGCCACCTGGATTCCGTTTCCATCCAACAGATGAAGAACTAATCACATTTTATCTTCTGAAAAAAGTTCTTGATAACGCTTTCACTGCAAGAGCCATAGCTGAAGTTGATCTCAACAAATGTGAACCATGGGAGCTTCCTGGTAATAAATCAAAACAACCCTTTGTTTCTAACATTCTATTTCTCATATAGTTGAATTTTCTAACACAGTTATGTTTAATTTTTGACAGAGAAAGCTAAGATGGGTGAAAAAGAATGGTATTTCTTCAGTTTACGTGACAGGAAGTATCCAACTGGTTTGAGAACTAATAGAGCAACAGAAGCTGGTTATTGGAAAGCAACAGGAAAAGACAGAGAGATTTATAGCTCAAAAACTTACTCTCTTGTTGGAATGAAGAAAACCCTTGTTTTCTATAGAGGTAGAGCTCCTAAAGGTGAAAAGAGTAACTGGGTTATGCATGAATATCGCCTTGAAGGAAAATTTGCTTACCATTTTCTCTCTAGAAACTCCAAGGTTTGTTTCTTCACATTTCATTCATCTCTTGATATTCATCTTGATTATGTTATTATAATTCATAAATAGATTAGTATATATGTGTATGAATTAACTGTGAGTTTAATAGAATCATAGTTCTCTAGTATGATTTATGTCAATGCTACACTCTTATATTAACTTTTAACAAAACAGCATCAGTGTGATTTTGTTATTGTTGTGTTACTTAGAAGTGAAAAAGTGTACTTTGTTCTAATTGTATAGGAGCCGCATTTCGATCTTTGCAAGAGAGTAGAAGTATAGGTGGAATCTAGTTTTTCCAAATAGCTTGCTATATGCATTGGTTTCATTTATCAATGTTGATGGTGTTTCTCGATTAAGATTTTGTCCTTTAAGGATCATTAGGCCAGAGAATTAATCTTGACACATCAACCTTTTAACATGTTAATGGTTATTACCCTATGGTGCATGTGATAGTTTCTTATCTTAGTTTTTGTGAATACATGAGTTTGCATGGAAACCATAACCAGCCACATTTATAAACTCAATTATATTCATTTGATCATCAAAAGTGAAAAACTTGTACGTATCTATCACTGCCTTTTTCATTTTGCATAGGGCTTATCATCATCACCATCATCATCATTTTTTAACCTTGCATTAATTACTATCATTATTTTTCCATGTTCACCTTTTTCTAACAAAATCACTTTACAAACAGTTAGATAAAAATAAATCTTTTTTTTCCTCTTAATTAACTAATTATTTTTCTAGAATCATTAATGAGGCAACTCTCAACTATAATAAAATTAATTTTGTGATGATTTTGAATTAATATAGGATGAATGGGTGATTTCACGTGTGTTTCAAAAGAGTCACACCGGAAACGGAAGCTCCACCGTATCAGCCACCACAAGTGGTTCAAAAAAGACCAAAATAACCTCAACAACTTCAGCAAGCAACAATAGCATGAGTCTATGCCCTGAACCAAGTTCACCTTCTTCAGTTTACCTTCCACCTCTTCTTGATTCATCTCCTTACACTGCCGGCACCGCTGCAACCGCATTCGACAACCGTCAAATGTGTGCTTACAACAACAACAACGACAATAGCTCCAACAACACAACAAAGGAGCACGTGTCCTGTTTCTCCACAACATCAACAACATCAAATGTTGTCTCATGTCATAACAACTTCAACAACAATAATGGAAGTTTCGATCTTGTTTCTCCTTCTATGAATGCTATGGATCCATTTGCAAGGTTTCAAAGGAATGTTGGTGTTTCTGCTTTTCCAAGCTTGAGGTCATTGCAAGATAATCTTCAGCTTCCTTTCTTTTTCTCCACGGCGGCGCAGCCTTATCACGGTGGTGATAATATTCTCGGTGGATGGGGGTTGCCGGAGGAGCAAAAGGTGGTTGACGGTGGTGTTGTTAACATGGGAGGGCTAGGTTCCTCTGAGCTTGATTGCATGTGGAACTATTAACTAATTATTAATTAAGTATTAGGATTAATTAAGTGTGTTTGTTTGGTTCCATTATTAGGATTAAACTTTTCTAAGATTGACTAGTTGGATTGTAAGGGTAGTTACGGAATTGTGTGTTTTAATATTATGTTTGGGACCATAGGGGGTCCCCTTTGGTGGATCTTTATAACTTATTATTATTATTATTATGGCATGTTTTGGATGTGTTTGAATTTGTGACTTGTTGAAATTAATTACTAGTACGTATATTGAATTGATATAAAGTATGAGTATTGTACGTTTGTTTTTTTATGGAATGAGTAGAGTACTACGTTGAATGTTGTTTTATAGGGTATGGTGGTGGCAACATTATGTTTTTTAATTAGATATTGTTGGGTGCTGGGTGGGAGGTGACCAGGGTCAATGGTTTCTTTGATCAACAATAATGATTTGTTTTAATTTCATAACATGTATAAAATTGAATTGTGTTTTCAATAAATAAATTCTTTTTAAATAGTACTAGTACTTCTAATATTAAAACTGCATGCAAAAGCTAGAGAAATAACTTCAGTAAAAAAGAAAGGAAGAGAAAATATTATTATTAATAAAAAAGACTAGTAGACTATTGATTGTTGTATAAATTTGGCTAACGGATTGTAGAGGCAGGTAGGAAGCATATCATTAAATTTGAAGCATCTAGTATCATCCAAATAGAAACAATATTAAAATTGTACCAAAAAATAATGATAATAATTAATCGTCTCTCTTTCCTCTCTGATTTCATGCCTTTACAAATATTTTCCTTTTTTGTGTCCAGGGTGAATTTGATTACTGCTCCATTGAAATGCTTTTTATCTTGCATGGTTGAGGAAACACATGAATGTAAAGTGTTGTAGCTGCAAAATGATCTTCAAACTTGTATTAATTGCTTGAAGAAAAACTTGGTTAATTAAGACCCCTTCCTGCTTCTAAAATTCTTGTAAAAAATAAAAATTAAATTGTATAAATAATATTATTTTCGTCTTGGAACTCTCTTTATATATTTCTTCTTTCCCTTTTATAATTTTTTTATTAAATAAAAAAATATCATTAAAATATTAGTTCTATTTATTTTTCACCAAATTGGGTAATAAAACACATCTCACGCACTTTTATCTCCTTTTATAAATTGGGTAATAAGTTTTTTTAACATCAGAATATTGTTTGTTTATTATTTTACATCGATCCAAAATATGATGTAAAAGGTTACATACTATATTGATTAGCATATATATTTTTTTGAACATACTCCTTATCTTTTTTATACATCAATTTGATCAATAAATACATCAAGTATATTAAATTATAATAGAATTGTTTCTTAAAAAAATTGAATAAAGTATTTTATTCATTAATATGTAGATTCTATGATGATGATATAAAAAACTTTTAATGCAATGTAAAAAAGTTTTTCTCTTTGTGGTCCAAACAAAGAGATCCTTATTCTCACCTTTTTTTTTCTTCTAGCACTCCCAAGTGTGCAAAAATTTGTTATTGTTGTGCCACACCCTTTAGCCAAAACACTTTGGTTCGTTGCTTCCGGTATTTTATCGTCTCTCAATCAAACACAAGATAACTTATTTGAAATATTAGTAAGAGAAGTTACCAAGTGTGAATCATGCTGGCTGCAAGCCTTTCCAACTCATGCTTAGTTGAGTGACATCATCTCTAAAATTAGGCAACTTAGATTTGCTCCGAGCCTCATATCATAAATGGTTATTAGAGTTGGTTAATTAAGTTGTGATCATTTTGTAACTCTCAATGGCTAATATATAAAGCCTTGCACGTGTAAGCGTTTTGGGATAGATAAAATTGAGAGAAATGAAACACTAGCGTGGGAGAAACACAAGCGAAGGATGATGAATTGTTCACAAGCTGTCGTGAGTGTAATTTTCTCAAATTATAGTGAATCATTTAAATTGGATTCAGTCTCTCAGATGTAGGAGCATAACTATAAATCGAGTTACTCATATTTAATGTTTTCTTATATTTACTTCATTAAGATCTTGTAATTCAAGTTATTAAGTTAAGTATCAAAATTCTATAATCGATAAGAATCGTTTTATGTTTTAATTCATTGCAATCAGACTCAACATCGACTTTAAATTTACATCTACGATTAGTCTCTACAAAATAGAAGAAATTTGATTTTAGTCCCTACAAAATAAATAAAAAATTTGTTTTAGTCTTTACAAAATGTAAGAAATTTGGTTTTAGTCTTTTTGCGAAAAATTCTTAGTGTACCTTTTTTTTCTTCTTCGATTAAATCAACTTGGTTTTAGCTCAATTATGTTGGTAACAAGACTTTTACAACTATCATATTCAATATGAAATCTATGTTAGTTTAGGTATAATTTTTGTATAGTAAATTACCAACGTAAGTCATATTTTTACTAGTATTTGAGTGCATTGTGGGAAGTTTGAACTTAGTCTCATATTTTTTATATAGATTCTTTATTTTTTTATAAGTCATAAAATAATATGCATTTTATTATATTTAGTGAGATATTAATTAATTCATTATATTTTTTTATACGTATTAATTAATTCATCATGTATAGTATAACTAAGATAATAAAAATAAATTTATTTATATTTGATGTGATAAACATATTTTTGCACGATAATATCTTATTCAATAATTTTTTTAACGATTTTTTTTTGGATGAAAATATGAAAGATCTTTTGTTGATAAATCAGATTTTTATAGAAAATAATATAATATTTTTTGTTCTTCTTTTCAATGTCAGGAAACAAAAGAGTAGCAAATATAATAAAATTTAAAAAGGACAAAACCTATTTTATTTTCTAAAATTTTAATTAGTATAAGAATAAAAAAAATCATAATTTTTTGACATATCCAATCATAAAGATTCAACAAATTTTACTATATACTTTTTTATATTACAATTTTATTAATGTATAATATTGTTATAACAAAACAAAGAATAGCTCCCTTGAAAAAAATCTTGATGCAATGTGTAGTCACACATCCCAAATTAATTTGTTTTAGTCTCTATAATGGTGATTCATACTATACTCTCCCTATTCTTAATTAATAAATGTAAGTTATTATTAATTTGTTTATATAGACAATATACATTGACAGTTATATCATAGAGTAAAAATACAGACTGACATTTATGTGCATATACATAAGAACATAAAAGATCTCAAGTTAAGGAAAAATGAAATATTGGTAAGGTTTTGTTACATTTAATGAGTAGTTGAAGAGGGTGAGGTAGCGAGGGGATGGCCTTAGTTGAAAATTCACGTGGGGGTTCTGTGTCTAGTTTTAGCCTACTTGATGAACGAGTACTATACCTAGCTACTCATCCTACTTCTGGAAGGGACAAATTTAATGCTCTTCCTATTAACATTGTAACTTATTATTTTCACTTAGCCTTGTTCAACTTTAGAGCAGGTACTGCACAGAACCCTTTTTAAAGTTTTTTCAAACTATTCATCAATCCATTCAAACTTCTAAACCTTTACCCTCTCTGGACCCCCTCCCTATTGTGTCCTTTTATTGTGTAAATATTACAACACTTAAATTATTGCAACTGTTATAGTGTGATCTTCATCATGCCACCCAACACCATCAAAATGGAAACTTGCATCAAAATAAATTTGGTGTTTCGCACTGGAAATAAGGTACTTCCTCTGTACCAATTTATCACCAAAAACACTTATTTTAATAATTATAATGGTAAACAAGTAAATACATTATAAACTTACATTTAATTATAATGATCATTTTTTCACAAAATAAATTAATTAATTTAAGAATATTTGTGACATAATCACATTTATTGTTTATTTAAAAGGGAAATTTTGAAAGAAACCATGACTATTTTTCCCCCCCGAAAATTATGTAAATTTTAAAATATTATTAAGAATAAACGAAGTGTGATTGATTTGTTATACAATTATATATTATATTATTTTTCTAAATCAAACATATATATATATAAACTCAGTCCTCTAAAGTTTTTTCCTTTAAAATATAAATAAATTACTTGATATTTGTTTATATTAAAATCTGTTAAATGTAGGCATCTTTTGTTTATAATTGAGTTTGGAAGAAATATTAATTAATGCTGTTTCTAATCCCGAAAAAATAGTTTAATTAGTGAACTAATAGACATTGACATAGGTTTAAGCAAGAGGACTTGATTTCGTTCACCTAAACTAACATAACCACTAACGTTTTTCTATCCAACAAAAATATATATGTTAATAACCACTAATATTGTTCCCATATACCATCCATGTCTCTATATTGTGTGATTGTTAACAATAACTCCCTCTAATTCTTTTTATCAAATACAATTAAATTAACAATTGATTAACAAAAATTGATATATCGATTCTAATACATAATTGGATCTGATATGCCAACTTATCGGAGGAATTAGTTAGTTAGGAAAAATACCGAAGATGAGTTAAACATAAATTTTTAAGTGTTTTGTATTTAAAAGATCATATTTAATTCATATTTTATTTACAAATTGTAAATTTTTTTTTGAGAAATTGATAGAGTGTTTTAAATATACTTGCAAGTACACATGACTTGACTTAATATTAGGGACAACAAATGAAAATGAAAATAAAAACATTTAAAAATTAAAAAATTAATAATTTTTTATATAGACCAAAGACAAAATGTTGAAATCTTATAAGGATTATTTTCAATCATATTATTTTTCTATAACTCCCTCTTGTGTAGAAAATAGATATTCAAAGGACACACAAATAATCAAATTAATACACATATTATTCTTTAACTGATCAATTTTAGTTAATTGATAAATGAAAAACATGTATTCCATATGGTTTGCATATTAAATTATAACTAGTTTATTACAATTTTTTCATATGTATCTTAAAAAATATTTAAGAGATATATTAACAACCAAATGCACATTTGTCTCTTTAACAAATTGACTCATAAGATACCACATTTTAACTATTTGTTTCGTAACTAACATTTGCAATATGTAAGATTTGTATAATAAATTATAGTTAATATGACAATTTTCTGCACACTTTTAACAAAAACATTCCATACACAATCATAATATTCAAATACAACTTTATCCCTTAATTAATTGATAATTGAAATATTATATTTTTAAATATAACCGATGAATAATAAATATTTATGTTATGTATAATTTCTATAGTAAATTTTATAGTGAATTGATTTTTTATAGTCATTTTATCTTCCAACTATTGGTGAAAATCATAATTTAAATATTAAATATGACAATTGACAAATATTTTGTATCAATAAAAAATATGACACTATACATTATCATTAAAGTATTATACATGAATTTTTTTTGTCTGATATGTATTGTATATGTATGGAAATTGTGTTTTACCATAAAAACATCTTCTTCAAAAAGTGGATACATATATAATTTATTTATTATATAAAAAAAATTAGTATTTAATTATTAATAGATTTAATTGTAGTTTTAGTCCCCTATTTTAGCTGAATCGCGAAAGTAGTCCCTCCATTTTATTTCTCTCTAATTTTGGTCCCTCAAACATAATTTTGTTCTAAAATTTGATGACATTTTATTTTTTTGCATTTATTTAAGTTACATCATGCCTCAATATCTCATTTACAACAATTGTACCTGAAATCTATTATCATAAATGGTGTAGTACAACTTAAAAAAAATGAAATTTCATAAAGCTTTAGACTAAAATTCTATTTGAGGACCAAAACTGGAGATAAACAAAATAAAATGATTACTTTTGCGATTCAATTTAAATAGGAGTACTAAATCTACAAATAAGTCATATTAATATATAGTTCATCTATTTTCTGTAATTCATTTTTTTATAATTCTCTCTTATATACAAATGGTCAAAGACATATTCAATCAAATGAAATAAATGGTGCTATACTATAAGGTAAATAAAAAACACTTATACACCACTGTTTTTGTGTATCGGTAAAAAAAAAACAAGTCTTAAATCTACATATTACGGATTTGATCATTATAAAAATAAATAAGAAGCAATATAGTTTGGCACCAAAAGAAATTAAGTTACATATTTAGATTCCTCTAAAAACAAAAGAAGTTACATATATGGATTCAAAAACTCCAAAATAGAATATACATGATTACACCCCCAATGCTCGACTATTCAATTGAGACATTGGCTTCTTATTTCCCAACTGAAACAAACATGGTCTCCAATTCTAACAATTTTCACCAGACTGAAGGTGCAGGTCCACTAACAACAAATATATCATCATGGTGCTATGTACTTATAAGGTTATAGCATATTGAAATTTTTTGATTGGATGCAAAAATAATCATAATGATAGTGATGATGAAATTGGACAGTATGGTCCTTTAATTTAAGGTACATTAAGGTTGAAATAGAATATGTGATATGTGCATGATTGAAGAAGCAATGAGTATAGCACCAATTTTGGTTTGAAGTTGTGAATTGAGTGTTACGCCAGCTGCTTGTGCATGAAAATAGCATGGCACGCGGTGTACCTTACTCAAGGCAATATTTTGGACTATATCACAATTATTATTATTATTTTATGAAGAAAAAAAAATTAACTTTACCACAATTATTTAAAGTCATATAGTCACACTCTTTCTAATGTTTGTGTCCATTTTTTTATGGTTATGAAATATAAGGCAAGGAATAATAAGTATGTGCTAAAGGCCAAACGCCAAAAGCTTGGGTTTGGAACTTATACAAACATAAGGGAATCATGAGCTTTAAAATTAATGTGGTTTTTGTACTTTTACTTGGGCTTGGTTATTTTTTTATATATATTTTTTGGTTTCATTAATTGTGGAACCACAAACTTTCGTTGAGCTTTTTGCTTCATTGATGTACTAAAAGTTCGATCTCTTTTTTCATTCTTTACCTCATCTAACTCTTTTTTTCCCCTTGTGGTGAATTATAGAACATGATTCGAATAGTACTCCTGACCCTTATGATGGCTTTGTTCTTCTTTAATTCTCTAAACTATTTTTTCAAATGGAACAAAAATGTTAGGAGGGACTTGTTGGGTTTTTTTTTGTTGAAATGGTTTTTCCAAAAAAAATTGAAAATATATTTAAGAGATTAGAAATGAGAGGTTAGCTAACTGATATGAATTAAATGTTAAAAGGTATGAATTAAATGTTAAAAGAAAAAAAAATTTAATAAAAATCTTAATGAAAGAGAAGTTTACTAAACAATGATAACATTTTAAATGGATTATCAACAAATATTTCATTTATTTCAGTTAGAAATGTTTTTGTTAGACAATTTTTAACAAATATTTCATTTATTTCAGTTAGAAATGTTTTTGTTAGACAATTTTTAAAAATGATTAGAAATGGGTGACAACATTTATTTTCCAACATATGTTTTTGTTAGTTACCAACAAATGTTTCTATTAGATACCAATAAATTTTTTATTCAACTATTCAACAAATGTTTTATTTAACAAATAATTAAAAATGAGTTCTTAGACAAAATCATTAAAGATATTTAATAAATAAAAAATCTAAATACTAAAAAATAAAACACATTGAATTATAATTAAAGTCTATTAATTTGCATTGAATTATAATTAAAGTCTATTAATTTGCATATATTGAGAATACAATATTTTACATAAACTCTTTATTTGTCAATTCTTAAACACTTTTTGATAAACTTTGTTTTCATCTATTTACTTCATAGCAATAGTTATAGTTTTCTTGTGTCAGGCTTTCCCTACCATTCCAAACTTTTTGCCATTTAAAAATGTTAGATACAACAAGACAATATATCCATCTTAAACACAATATAATGTTTTTATAATTTTTTAAATGTTAAGTTTAGTGATCTAAACTTTAATTTGGGTTCACTTATTTAAAATATTTTTTACAAAAGTGTATAAATGTTAGGTTTAGTGATCTAAACTTTAATTTGGGTTCACTTATTTAAAATATTTTTTATAAGCACAAAATATATTCATAAAAGAAAATAAAAAGTAATTCAATTCAATAAAAAGACAACATTATAGTATTTGAACTATCAAAATTATCAAGTCACAACACTTTCGCTAAAACAGTCATTAAATATTAGTCGTTGATTCAGTCGTTAACAATTAGTGACTAGTGAGTTATCAACTGAATTTAAAAATTCTCGGATTTAATCGCTAAAAGCAATAGTGACTGAAAAATTCAAATTACTGAAAACAAAATTTTTAATAGTGAAATATAGAGTGCATGCACTTATAATTTTCAAAAACTCAACAATTTAAATTTAAAGCAGATTTATTATTTTAGAAATTCAAATTTAAATCTAAATCGTTTTATATTGTTAATAGGTTCTTTCTATAGTACATATTTAATCTTCTTTTTTGACAGAAAAACCACGAACTTACTGAATTTGTGTGCTGCCAGAGTGGTGTCAAAAGATATATACTTTGATCAATCAAACAGCATTTAAATTCTAAGCAATTACCTCCCATTCACCTCTACACACCAAACTTTCTGAGCACTATAACTTATAACTAAAATTAGAGTCACAAAATTAGAGCAATTACCAGCTGCATATATATTTACTATATACACATTACAACCATACATAGTGATTACTACACCTACTAGCCACAAAAATTCTTTATGTTAATTAATTTCAAAAGACCATATATATTCAAACTTCTAGTGACCTATTTAAGCCATGCATGATGACTAATAAAGCCACAACAACCAAAGTAATATTTGCATAAAAAATACAGCAGCCAATTAAATCCAGAAAATTAATGATGATAGCATACTAACTACCAAGATCCTTAAATGTTCTAATAAACCATTTAAAACCACGAGGGTAAAAAAAGAATAACAAATTCTTGTCTTTGAATTGATATTATTGACATTAATTAGTTCCTATTCTTAAGTTGTTACTATTACTTTAGTCACTTCAGCAGTACAAAGTCAAACAAACCAACCAATTACACTTCAACATTTTAGATGTAGTGCAACGTCACTTTTAAAGCCAACTTAAAAACTGTTTCGGTTGGATGTTTTGCTATACTAGTATTATATATTTTTACAGAACAAAAAACAAAATGTTTTCACTATAATTACTCATTTTTTATCGCAAAATGCTTATTTACAATGACAAAACAGTACTGAAAGAAAATAAGATATACGTGTAATAATGTAATTGATTTGACTATTTCAATTTACTACTTTTGGTATATGATTAATTTTTTCTGCTTAACATTTTAGTTTTTGTAATTTATTCACAAATTTTTTTTTTTAGACAATTTCTACTATATTCTTAAAAATAAAGAGTGTACCGCTATTCTTGATTTTTTAACCACCAATAAATATGTTATTTTTCTCTACGTAAATATTTAATATTTATGTATCAAAATTATTTATAATGGGGAATTTATCTTTTTTAATTTAATCTACTTAAATTTAATAATTTTTTTATTTTAATTAAAATTAAAATTATTATAGAAGTTCAGATATTTTCATTTCTTTCGTTGAACTGCTCTACCACAAGATTGCTCTCCTCCTCCATTCTTCCACTACTATGAGAAGATTCATCATCTGTTGCTCACTCCTAATTTGTTTATGTTTGCAATGTTGTCTTAGTGCCTTCGACCATGCATCGTTGCACCATTATTTTCAGGTTTATCTTTGATTCTTAATGAACTAACGATAGAAAGATAATAAAGAACATCAGAAGCCGATAAAAAACGATAGAGAGACGGTGTGGCAAAAAAATAACGAGAAGAGAAAGAAAAAAACTTATTTATTTTTTTATCTAACTATATATAACTAAGTTAGATCATATTTAAAATAGAATAAAAATATAAAACTTCATAATTTAATAGTGTTAAATTTTAAATATAACTTAGTTATATATAGTTATAGATGATGAATAATTATAGATGAAATATTAGGTTATCATGATTTAATTTGATATTCTCAAAATATACTAATTTCTAATTATACCACAAAAGTTCCATTTTTTTTTTTTTTTTGAAAATACTTATATATAATTAGTTTTCTCGAACTTTAACTTTTTTAGTTCTAATGATTTATTCATGAAAAAACAGTAATATATAGCATTGGTGTCTATTTCTACTATTTAATATTTCTAATTTTATTTTTTAACAATACTTTAGTAAATACTTTCATTTTCATCTTGTATGCATCTCAATTCTCACGCATCTCGTTCATTCTCTTGTCTGCATCTTCTTGAATCTCAGTTTCTCTAATTGCAGAAAGTTTTTTATCGTTGAATATCTCGTGATTCTTCACTGAGAGGATGCAACATTTTTTACTATGGCGATTCTTCACTATGTGCTTTTCCAGTCAATTTCAGAATCGTTTACGGTATCAATTTTGATTCATTTCAACTCATTTTTTTTAATTCCGAACACAAAATTTCCGGCTCAAGTGATTTTCTGTATCATTCATTTTATTTTGTATATATTAAGCATTAGAAATTCGACTTCAAGTAGATTTTAACTGTGATTAGGGTTTGAATTTTTATGATTTGATGTTGTGTATGTTAAGAATTTGATATCTACTGTATTTACGACTAGTTGGTGGTATTTAAACTCTCTGGTGTGTTCGATTTTAAGAACTCGTGCTAGTTTTTTGAATTTGTAGATTTTGTATCTTTCAGTTTGGTTGTGTTTTATTCTTCAATCATTTGCAAATGATTTGATTCTTCAATCACTTTCAGAGATTTAGAAGTTTCGATCTACAAATCTTCTTGATCTTCATCCTTTGCAAATCCATCAATCTATTTTTATAATAAGCATAAATTTGATCTCTTAGGGAATGAGTAGTTTCCATTAATATTGGCTGATTAAGTTTTGTATCAATTTGCAGATACTGTAATAATTGATATGAGTGGTGTGATCATCAACAAATTAAGATTGCAAAGTCTTAATCAACTTTCTGCCAATAGATTCTAGCATATGGAGGTATTCAATTGTTGTTTTATTTAATTTATTTAAGAATGTTGGTATCACTCACTATAAGGATCTTCCTAATATAAAGGAAGATAAAAGGACAAGGTGAGTGAAAGTGTTAATTAAGTAGCAATGTTGATGCAAATTACATATGATAGAAGAAGTATGGAGTGATACTTATCAGTTCTAGCGGATTACAATTGTTTGGACAATCAAGATGTATGTTAAAGCTGCATATTTTGGACTGCACTATATATGGTTGTCTTATCCTGATAAAACTTGCCTTTAGACTTAAATCTACCCTTGAGAAACACATGGTTTTGCAGAAAGTTTTGCTTATTCTTGCTTTGATTGGAACTAGCATTGGTGATGGTGTCCTTACACCTGCTCTTAGGTTGGTCATGTTGAGTATGACTTATATTCTTAGTTTGATTGGAACTTGGGTGGTTGTTGGTGTCTTTACACATGCTCTTAGATTAGTGATGTTGAGTATGACTGTTAGAACTTAGATTAGTAGTTAGTTAATAATAATAGTTAGTTAATAAGTTAGTTAGTTGAGGTTGTTTTAAGGCTACTTGTATAAATAGGGAGGTTAGGGGATTAGAGAGGGATGATTGAATATTGTAATCAATTGTTGAATAGAGAATGTTCTCTATTGTAAAGGGGAAACCCTTGGAGGAGAGATTTCTCTCCTAGTTCTCAATAAAAGTGTTCTTTCTTAGGAATCTTATTATTGGGTTCCTAACAATGACTGATACTCTTCCACAAACTAATGGAATTTGACAAACATCAATTTCTAATTGTAAACTGCCTAAAATATTCTTTCTAGATTTTTTATATATGTATTTATTGTTTTTAGTGCTTAGTTGTCAAAACAAAATTTTATATATATTTATTGTTCTGGTCTGAGTGCTTAGCTTTTAGTTTCTTCTTCTAGAACTATAGTTCACACTATCATGTTGTTGGTTCAAAAATTAAGCATACTAATTCCTATAGAACGAAATAGCCAATCTTATTATCATATCCATTCCTAGTGCTAGATATTTGTTTGTTTGAAACATAGTTGTGTTTTGCAACAA
Organism: Cicer judaicum; assembly: GCA_037974835.1. Lineage (NCBI taxonomy): Eukaryota > Viridiplantae > Streptophyta > Magnoliopsida > Fabales > Fabaceae > Cicer > Cicer judaicum. The sequence goes on along the minus strand of JBBPBS010001143.1, from coordinate 8,248,535 downwards.
AACAATTAAATAGTGATGATTGTATTTCTTTTGATCAAATATGATAAATGTATGCCATGTATCTATCTTGTCATAAATGCATTGCCATATGCAATCCTATTGTTGAGCCAACTCTCAAGTGTAGTTGCTTATGAAGATCTTGGAATTGTAGATCTACTTGTGGACATGTTTTGCACTTATCTGTTTCCTTCATAAATTAAATATAATGCATGCATTGCACTAGGAATGGATTATCTGATGCAGGACATTTTATTATTTGTCTTATTTATGGGGATTGAAAATGTTAAACATTATTTCTTTATGCTACTATATTAAATATGATTTAAAGTGAACTGCAATCAAAGTGAGTTGGCAAGACATTTCAAATTGGATAGTTTCATGATGGTAACTGATTTAATTAATTTTTTAATGAAAATAATAGTTAACAATTAATTTATTTTGAATTTGTTTGAATGAGATTTTTTGATATTATTCCCTACAGAACAGGAGCAGGAAGAAAACCAATCCATGATTTTCTGTCACTCTACAATAATTCAACTGTTGAACAAGATCCAAGGCCCTCTGCTCAAGGTATTCTGTTTTTTAATCTTTAACTGAGGAGTTGAATGAGGACCATAAGTTAGTGTTTCCTCTACACTGGTTAGCTAATTTGATTCATGTTTTCAAAATATTTATTCTTGTTGAAAAAAACTGCATATAGACTGTGATTTGTTTTTTCCCAGTTATGATCTCAGTGAGTAATTAAGTTTCTCAGCTGCATTGGGGTTAAGCTCTGTGGTAAAATATTTTGTTAACTAATTTTTAGGGATATATACTGTAGAGAATAGCATCTAACTTATTGTCTAACTTGATGGATAGTACTAATCAAATAAAGTATTTGCATATTTATCAATCAATTGTATCCTTAGTTCAATGAAAAACATGTTCAATTAAAGATTCATTAATGCCTAAACTATCCAATTTGAAATGATGAATAGGTCTCTAATTCTTATGCCAATACCCATTACTCTGTGGATAAGACTGACCAGTTAATCATTGGAGTTTGGATAGGGACAAGATTTGGCTCTGATATTCTATTGTTGTACATGTAATGTGAGGGATTAACTCTTACCATGTTTTCCATTTGCATTGTCTAGAAAAGAAGAGAAAGAATAAATGAAAGGTTAAGAATCCTTCAAAATCTTGTCTCTAATGAAACTAAGGTAGTTTTATTTCTCAATGGCATACAGACAACTGTTAGTACCTATGTTATCTGCATCTATATGATTGGATAATTGTGCTTGAGATGTCATCTTAAGGTACTTGATAGTTTAGCTTGTTGAATTTGTAACTTTTTAACTTTTCTCTTTATCACTATTTATTTTCATGTTTTTGAATGTCATCTAAAGAATTACATTTGTGCAGCTCAATAAGGACTTGAATTTGCAGTTTAAGCCCATGGATATTTGCTTGATCATTAGTGGATTGCTGCAGGTCCCTACTTCTCATGGCAGTTATGCGAGAAATTTCTACAACCTTGCACTCCCATTCAAAACCTCACACTTCTCTTTTTTAACGTCTCTTCCTTTGTAGAAAGACTTCCAAGATTTGTGTTAAAGGTACTTTTTTTTTCTTTTAGTTGTTTCACGTTCTTCTTTGTGCAGAGATTGAGCTTTTTCATATACCTGGGTTAGTATTATTTGGGTTTCCTTTATCCTAATAATTTTGTTTAATTATTTTGGCTTTTACTTTTAGGTTTCCATTTTGGCTGGTACTACCGCTCGTCTGTATAAGAAGTATGATTTGCGATAACCAAAACTTTTTCCTTTATGTGTATGTTATGAGCAGATTGAAATTAAACTGTTGAACTATTTTTATTTTTTTGTGTAGGGATGAACGACTTCAACACATGCTATATGCAAGTAAGTGGTAATAAATGCTTATAAATGTTTTCAAATTATGAGTCTGTTTTAAGTTATTTTCCTTTTCCTTCTATTTTTAACATTGTGTAATATTTTTCCTAGGTTGTGTTTGAAGTATTGAAGCATCTTTATAGATATTCTAATGCCATATTAAAGGTTTCCTCAAGTGGTTCCCCAATTATAGATTGGTAAGGCAGGGCAATGGCTCTTAAGGTTGGGAGCAAGGCAGAGCAGTGCTGAACTTGTCTGACACTTCATGTTGTAACCATAATTTATTGTCAGTTAGAAAATAGTTATAACTATATTTGATGTAATTGATCTCAATTTTCTCTCTATGTTACATTATTTTTATAAAATAGAATATAAATTTATCAATTTAAAAGAACTCTCAAAAGTAATTTCAATAGTTTCACAAAGTATGTATGTTATCATGTTTTAGGAAGTTGGGAATTAGGTAAGAAATAATCCAAATTTTGTACAATGTTTACTATGAATTATCTTGAGATTTGCTTTGATTATTTTAAGGTCAACTACAAATTAGCTAGGAATTTTTCCCCTAGTAATTTGCTTCTTAATCCATGCTATGACATATTTGAAAGCTATTTTGTAGCAAATTTGCAGCTATCTTTATGTGCTAGAGATTAGCTACTCTTTAATAAAGATACTCAATGATTTTAAGTATTATGAACAATGGTTAAAAAATAGTCATAGAGTAATTTTAAAACCGTTGTCTATAATATATCAATGACAAAAGTTTTTTATTAGTGTTACCTATAGTTAGTTAAAACCGTAAATATGCAAGGCCTTACCCGACAACGGGTCAAAAAGTATTGTCAAAAGAAAAGGCAATATTTTTTTAATTGTAAACAACACTTTTGAAGTGTTGTCATGGATGTAAAATGTTGCAGTGCAAAGAAATCAAACATAATGCAAAAAAAAGCAGCGTTTTGGTAAACCATTAAGATTCACCAATTATGCAGAAAAATCAATAGCCTCACCAGTCAGAATGATGTGGTGAACAGAGATTTGAAATGCAGAACAGTAAAACTCATTACATTTTTGGAAAATTGGATGCACTTAATAGAGAGTATAAATAATACAAGTCAGAAAAATGAGTAGCAATTGTTTCCAATTTCGACACCAATTAAAGACCATGAACTGACATTTCCTAATTCCATAAGACCAACCACATTCATATCCTCTCCCTGCCTCAAACAATTGTGTCATACAATTGTTAGATATCTGATATTTTTTAACCACTCGGATAGGTATTCATGTTATACCTAATCTTAATCGGACCTTGATGGTGAGAGAGGTTTGAGTAGATATTTGGTTACTTATGCTGTTTGAATACTCTATAGCTGTTTTATAGTCCAATGGTCAAGGTTGTTAAATTACCAAGCTAACACTTAAACTCTAGCGAGTCTATGAATTTAGATCATAAAAACGAATTAATTTGTATGTAATTTTTTTTAGTAAAATTGATAAACCCTCAATTTTACTAGCAGTTTATGATTCTACAACAATTTGGTTTTAAAATAAAAAAAAAAATTTATCAATATTATTTGATATTTGATTTAGTTTACAATTCTACGTAATATATATTGGTTTGAAAATGTAAATTTACGCTTTTAATTTGTTGTAAGATATAACTATTATGCATTGATATGAATTTGTTGTTTCTTAAAATTTGATATAATATATTTATCTATTTAAAAATCTCCATGCCTTATTATGGCGATAAAATGTTCGAATTATTGTTGTTTTCATGACAATATATTATTTATATATATAATATATTTATTTTACTATTAAGTAAATTGTTACAAGTTTGCGAGTCAGACTTACTAATTGTGTTTACACAAACTCTCTATATTTTATTAAATTATTTAGTTTGACAACCATAATTGTATAAGTGATATTAGATTTAGAGAAACAATTATTGTAAAGGAACCTTTACAACGGTTGGACTATATATAAATGATTAATAGTGTAGGCTTAAATAAGCCCTATAAAAGTATACATCTAAACATAGTCAGAATTGGGGAGAAATTGCAGCAGTGAGGTAGTAGCAAAAGGTGGGGTGCAAATAATAGCAACCCAATTTGTTTGTTATACTAGTGTTGCAATAGGAATGTTTGTTTTGTCCTTACATTCACCTGTCCTACTTCTCCACTTCTAAATATATTATTGAAAGTTATTATCAGTGACTTTTACTTTATCAAAAATTAAAATTCAATAAAAAAATAAAAAGATTATATAAACATTCACCGTATTTTACACCCGTTGAATGATCATTCACTATATTATACAAAAAAATCTTCACACGACGACTACATTATATATAAATTAAATTATTTATATTATTCAATGAATTCTAAAATCAATAGATCCTAAATATTTTCTTAAAATAACTTTTCAAAAACTAGTTTTGGAAATTCAATGAAATGTATTTTTAAAAGTTAATTTTTGTAATCTATTAATTTCCTAAAAAATTAGTTTTATTTTATCTTTTATAAAAAATTTAACATAATAATAAATTTGAATTCTTTCAATCTAAAATTCGATCAATCTCTCTCAATACTCTCACTTTCTCTTAATCTAAAATATTTTTCTGAAATAACTCAATTTATTTATTTTGATCGAAAATTTATATCATAAACACCAAATATTCAAAATTTTATATAAATCTCGTATCATTTAATATATTATTGAGATATATTAAAATTAATATCTTATTTATTTTAATTAATCTTTCTAGATGTTAATAATATATTAAAAAATTTAGATTTGTGTGAATTTTTTTTATAATATATATGATATAAACTTTTAATCTAGTGAACATAATAAAATAAAATAAATAAAAGAGATAGAGAGAATCGAGAGAGAAGAGGAAGAAGTGTAACGATGGATCCAAACTCAATAATATCAATTTGTTTGCTTCTATCGGTATAATGTTAAAATATACAATGGCTAAAAAATGTGGTAAGCTTCCAATTGAGAGATAGTGGTATCCAAATGTATAACAACATCAAAATCTAAAAGCAGACACAGCAAAGAGTTCAAGCCGTCTTTAAAACAAACAAACAAACAAACAATAATTTAAACAACCACATCTATCATGTTCTTGTGTTCCTTTCCTTCCTGCTATTAATTATTATACTATTAATCACCATCACCATTCCTTATCTTGCTTTGTAGCTCAGCACTAAATATACATAAACACCTTTCTGATTTTAACTTTCTCCATTTCTTCATGGGAAACCCAACTGAGACTAGTGTGTCCTCTCCAAAGTCCTCTGGTGAGTTGGGTTGCTTTAAGTTTTATGATCCTATTGAAATTTTTAAACTTTATTGGTTTTTCTTTACAAGTTCATATTTTGGTTGAAACTTCAATGATGAATGAATGTATAATATTCTTATTTTATCTGTTTTCGTTGTTGTGGTTTACCAGAGATTGAAATTGATAGTGATTTTAGAGTTCATGTGTTCTCCTCATCATCTGAGGTGAGATTTTTAAGCCTCACTTTTTTATATCATCTTTATAGGATTGTTTCGTACATGTAGCCGACTCTACTTAAAGTTTGTTCTCATTGGTTTATTTGGGTTTATCTACTTGTATAAGTATTTGTTAGATTGTTTGGTAAATTTTGTGGAAATAGCTTATGAAATGTCCATAATCTGATTTCAGCTTAATTCTATAAGTTTTCTATGATAGCTAGTGAAAATAGTTTATAGCTTATATTCAAACAGTATGAATTTATTGTATCTTCTTGTTATAGAAATAGTCCATGGATAAGTGTTGATAGATATGATAAGCGAATATGCTATTTATGCTATAAATGTTTAATTAAGTTGTTTATGCAAATAGTTTGGATAAGACTTGTTGTAGTTGTTATGTTCTTTGATTAAGTTAACTACTAGAATCAATAGACTAAAGTTTGCAATTTTCATTATCTTGGCATTCTTCAGTTACTAGAAAAACTTCATCAAACATGGAGTTCAGTGGAGAAACAACCATACCCTGCAATGTATTCTAGTATATATGGAGGTATCATACTTGATCCAGCAATGATGGTAATCCCCATAGATGATCACATGGTACATAGAGGCCATGGTGTCTTTGATACTGCTATTATTTTAGAAGGGTAATGCTAACTTTTTTGTTTTTCTTGTAACAAATCATTATTGGTTTTCCTATTAATAATAATGAAGTAAACAGTTATTTTAGTCCCTAAATATGTGAGCGGTCTCATTATAATATCTGAATGTATCAAAACTTAAGAAACATCTTTGAGTGTGTCTTTTGTTTGTAATTTCATGAACTGACAAACAGAAAACACATTCGAGAATAAACTAGCCAGTAAAAGATACCTTCGTGAACCAAACTGATTAGCATAAGATATTCATATATATTATTGTAATTTTGATACATTCATGGAGTATAGTGATATCACTTGACATATTTGAGGATCCAAATAACTGTTTACTCACTAATATTCACATTTTTCATCTGATCTTGGTGTTTATATTGTTTGTCCTATCAAGATACCTCTATGAGTTGGATGTTCACCTTGATCGTTTCTTGAGATCAGCTTCGAAAGCAAAGATATCCTCACCCTTTTCGCGATCAACACTTCGCAGCATTCTAATACAACTAACTGCAGTATCAAAATGCAAGAAAGGAACTCTAAGATACTGGTTGAGTGCAGGTCCTGGTGATTTCTTGCTATCATCATCAGGCTGTCCAACATCTGCATTCTATGCAGTAGTCATTGACCAAGATTTTTCTCAGTGCAAAGAAGGGGTTAAAGTGATTACATCAAATGTACCAATGAAGGCACCTTTATTTGCAACAATGAAAAATGTGAACTATCTTCCCAATGTACTTTCTGTATTGGAAGCTGAAGAAAAAGGAGCATTTGCTTCTATATGGATTGATGAAGATGGTTATATAGCTGAAGGTCCAAATGTGAATGTTGCTTTTATAACTCAAGAGAAGGAACTTGTTATGCCTTTTTTTGATAATATTTTATATGGTTGTACTGCTAAGAGGCTTCTTGAACTGGCACCAAAATTGGTTGATCAAGGTGTTCTGAAAGGTGTGATAACTAAAAATCTTACTGTGGAAGAAGCTAAAGGTGCTGCTGAAATGATGTATGTGGGAAGCACACTTCCTGTGTTGCCTATCATCATGTGGGATGATGAACCAATTCATCATGGTAAGTTTGAGACAACAACTATCTATTTGTCTATTTGCCCTTGTTTGGCATGAAGCTTTAACCTTTGAGTGTCAATTGGATTCAATTTTGTATTGAATCAAGATACGATATGATTCGCATACTAATAATAACCATACACTATGGTTAAATTGGAAAAATGTTATATCTATCTCTTTTCTACATTGTTAATTTTATTTATTCAATTTGTCTATGTTTTTACAGGTAGGGTTGGAGAATTAACAATGTTACTTTCAGATTTGCTATGGGATGATATGGTAGCTGGCCCAGGCACACAGAGAGTACATGTTCCTTATGTTTAGTGAACCTACAAAATCATATGGGAATGTACATTTTCCTTGTTGAATTGATTTACAATGTGATTTCTGTTTGTATTTGCATCATGTTGCTCAAGTGTCTGAGTGAGTGAACTAGTCCTTTAAGTGAAGTAGTAGATGTTTCCTGCTACGCAATTATATAGCAAATGAATAATCCTTGAATTGTTTCACGTTGCAAACAAGATTTTCATATTTCCATGTTCTTTGCTTGTATGCAATTATTTTATAATTAATTTTTTGTCTGCATATTTTCCAACTTTTTTCAGGCACCCAAGAAGAATCTTTCGTGTTCGTTTTAATCTATGGTAAATCAACCATATAGGCAGAAAGGATCAATTAATGATAAAATAACAATTTATTACTGCTATGCTAGTACATTGCTTAAATTATTTAAACACATCTTAAACTAATTTAAACGATATTACTTATAGTCAACTAAAGTACTCCATCTAGACTCAAATATTATAAGAAGAAAAATATTTAGTGCTATGTTTGGAATTGTGTTTGGCCTCTTATTTTCCGTGCAATCAAGAAGTTCTTATTGTGTTTGGTATAACAAGTTCTCTCATACAACTTATAAGAAAACGATTCTTTCACAAGATGAGTTTCTCAAATAGAAAACTTCTTCACTAGGGATTATGTACACTTTATGTCAAGTTGAATTACATTATATAGTTAAAAATTAAACTGGAAAACAAATTTCACAAGACAATATTTTTGCTCAAAATAGTCCAAAGGGACTAAAGTAACCAATGAGATATTTCAGTCACTGTAAACTTATAATTCATTCAAAAAATACAGCTGCTTAATTATTATGTATCCATTAAATAAATAAATAAAATTCATTAAACTAAAAATAATGAGCGGAAAGGGATAATTTATGCATTAACTTATTCTCCAATACCCAAAAAGACAACTATTGGAAAATACTAATCAATGAAGTCTGTTACAATTTAGATGTTACTGAGAAAACTTTAATGATACAGCACTCTTGCCACTCACTATGAGAGATAAAAAGATTAAAAGAAAAACAAATTGATTAATAATAGTAATACTAATAGAAATTAGAAGAGCAATTTCTTACAAATGATATATATGTACATTTAATTAAAATAAATGCATCAACAGAGTTAAATCACACAAAATGGTAACTTCTAACTTGGCTCAAGATTGGTTTAGATCCCGCGAGGTTTGGCCTTGCCATCTGTGAAACAAAGAATCAGAGATTATTCACAAGCACATTCCAAACCATATGAGAGAGAGAGAGAGAGAGAAAGAAATTCATGCTCTTCGTTTCATTACTAAGCCACCAATTTTTACTATTTATTGTAAAATTATTCACAGGGAAAATGGTAACTTCATGAACCTTGATAGAAGAAATCTTGCAAGTGGGCTTAAGTTGCTATTTGGATGAGGTTCCTTGCTATGTTGTTTCCTTCGGTTATCAGCCTCCGCATTTCGGGTTTCTTCGGTTGACTTGGCCTTGCTGAATAGTTGGCTGGCTAGTCCTTGCAAGTCCTTCAATGAATCTTCCTTTGTACTACACACACAAGAAAATGAGAGATATACTTTCATTTTCATTAAATTGGTTTGTGTAATGAAAACATTAGTAGAAGGCAAACCTCGCCAATCGCTGAAGCAATTTTTTGACAAGAACATCGGAGGATCTAGGCTTTGTGCCTTCCATGTTTATTAAAGAATTCATAACTGCCCGCGCGATTTGTCCTTCTGGATCATCAGCAATGGCCTATATAACAAACATAAACATGAGCAATGGCCTACATTACCGACACATACATACTACAACAAAAACCCTAACAGATTAAAAAAGATTCTAATAGCTATTACTCTATATCCTAAGAATATCTGAAGGAGTCACCAGCACAGCGCAAGATGCTCTATTCAGGGTATTGCAATCTAATTTAGAAAGAGTGGAAGACATAACACTTTTTTCCTAACATGCTGTTTTATTTATGGAAGGGATTCTAACATTGTTGGAAATACAAGGATTAAATATATGCGATGTTTTACCTCTTTTAATGAAGGAATAAGCAAAACTGATAATGGCGCTGACGATGATATTATTCTAGCACTTTCTTCATCATCACTGGCATAATGCGATCTTGACATGCCTCTTTGTGCATCAATGTATTCACGATATGATCTGAAGAAGAAAAAAAGTTCCTTAATAATTTACAACCATGACTTTATTTCATTAAATGAATGAATTTTTTTAACCATCATTGCTATAGTAGTACCTGGAAGAATCAGTGCTGCTGGTCATTTGGTCTTTCTTGCTTTCCTGTACATCGCTATTGATTTTCCCCCGGGAATGTCTCTCCCGAGCATTTACTTTTCTTAGCCCTCCTTGGATAGCAGCCTTTGCCTGTACAGACGAAGAGGTAAGAACGTGTTTTTATAAGCAATACCAATCTGACCAAGAAGTAATCACAAACATGTCTCTCCCATAATAATAAACAACTCAATATATACACCTGTATAAGTAAAAATAGTTCAACACAAGTGCTTAAAAAGTGGTTTAAGAAACAATTAGACCCTACAATCTGTGGGACCAAGATTCCTTGCAGTCAGGAATTCCTGCAATCACGCATTCGGGACATTGGTGGTTCTTCAATTCAACCTCAATTATTTTAATTATAAAAAAAAAATTAAATCTTTATTTTTTTTAGACAGTCTGAATTTGATCAAACAGTCACCGATTTCTCAAATGCGCGATTGCATGAAATCTCTAATTGCGGGGAATCCAAATTGTGTTAGTAACCTGGCAAATGTATAAAATGGTAAAACATAATATGCAATGGTAAATGTTCTTTGAATAATCAAGTACATTACAAAAAAAAACTCGCACTGAAATGGGGGAGGGAGGAAGGCTCATCATGCCAAACATAGAACAACTCACTAGTGAAATCACAACTTATATTGCAAAAGAATAGAACCTCGGCTAGGTTTGCAGCACTATCTTCAAGTGAAGCATTTGAATTTCTGTCATGAAGTCCCAGTCGGGACCTCGGAGTCCGTGGAGAATCAGAATCATCCTGCTGGCCACGTAAAACAACAGTTCCACTCGTAGAAACATCTTCAAAAGATGCATAGCTGCTGCTGGACTACATTACATTAAAATTCTCAATAAGTGACTGCACAGATAAATAATCAATTTCTTATCAGAGTAGCTCAGCTTGAATACTACTCCCTCCGTCTCTAAATATAATTTTTTTAGATTTATTTGTCCCTTTTTATAAGACTTCTTTTACTTTGTCTATTATATCAATTATTTCTTAACAAAAATACCCCTATTTATTTTACACATTATCTCTCTCTCTCTCTCTCCCTCTTGTGATGATTGGTGGAAAAAATGCAAAGAATAAGATAGTGCAATTATGAGGCCAATAGTTATAAGGGCAATTTTGGAAAACTAATACACATTGTTGACAAATTGATTGCTATTAACTAAATTAACTACCTTTCTTAATACCCGTGAATTAGATAAATGAGTATTATATTAAGAGACGGTGGGAGTACCAGGGAGCTCTGATCACGAAACATAGATGGCTTTGATCCTTTTGGAGATCGAACAACAACAGTTCCTGTTCCATTCTCAGAAAATTCATCCTGAAATTGAAGATTTCAGAATATCAAATCAATTCCTAGTTGTTTAAAATGAAATTTCATCAAGTTGGTAAGAAATCCATCTTTACTTTATGACTGAAACAACTCATTCACTTATGATTTGTAAAGATGAATTTTCTAAATGATTATACCACCACTGACATTTTAATCATATTTTGTTTATGCCAATAAATTGGTGGCAACATAGGATGGACACAAACTGATGCTGCTAGACAACATTGCATTAAAATTCCCGTTGACTGCATAAATAATCAGTTTCTTTCTTATCAGAGTAACTCAGCTTGAATACTACCTGGGAGCTATGGTCACGAAACACAGATGGCCTTGATCCTTTTGGAGAGCGTATAACAACAGTCCCTGTTCCACTGCCAGATAATTCATCCTGCAAATTGAATATTTTAGAAATCAAAGCATTTATTTCCTGGTTTTTTAAAATTAAACCTCATCAAGTTCATAGGAAATCCTTCTTTACTGCGTCATTGACACAATGCATTCGCACAAGGTTTGACCAGGTGAATTCTCTTAATGATTATACCACCACAAGCATTTTAATTGTTGTTTGTGTCTGATAAAACGGGTAGCAACATAGAATGACAAATAAAATTTTCAGTACCAGCTTGAACTATCAAAAAATTCAGCAGGTACATTCAGGCTTACGCATTAATAATATATATATATATATATATATATATATATATAATGTTTTGAAAATACCAAAAACACTTTGAGTTTCCCCTTTTCGGGATATGGCTGCTCAATATATGATTCAATTTTAGTTAATTTTCTGTAACATAGACAGATACGCATAGTAAGAATCAATTACATCGTCTAGTTGATTATCTGGATGCTCATGATGGTAAGGAGCTCTATGATCTTTTCCAAAGGAACTTTCAAGTGATTGATTGGGTGCACTTTTATTGGCGGATCCCCCTTGATAGCCAGCGTCTAAAGCTTTTCTTTGGGTAAGCTGGTTATATGAAACGTCAGTTTTCTTATCTCTAGACTGAGGTGGGCGTGCAACACTTCGAAAGGTTCCGGTACCCTCTGATTCACCAAGGCTAAAGTCCCATTCAGAACTTTTCAACGTTTTACCCTGACTGCTGCAAATAGCAAACTGTTAATAAAAAAAATCAAATTTTTAAAATAAAACAACAGTAGCCAACAGTCACAACCAACCTGGATCGATTGGTTTCCTCGACTCTAAAATCTCTTGCTACCTTCATAGTATCCGATCCCTCCCCAACCCCTCTTGGGCCATTTCTAGGTGTCCCCAGGTCTTCCTTTATTTGGTATTTTGGACGCTCCCTACTGTGAAACCATTAGGCATGATCTTGTCAACCACAAGCTGGGGAATAATATTATAACTTTCAAACAAACTAATCGCAAAAAATTAACAGTATAAGAATTTCAGAATTTACTTTAGCATCACGGCATTTATTTTTCTGAGATACACTAACTTCAGAATAAATAAAAGGAAGAGAAGAAAAAAGGCAAAAGCAAACATGGGTAGAACTATTTAACTAAAATATAGCGAGATATTTGTCAATAATTCATACCTTATTCTTTCCAAAAGCTTTGGACTCTTCCTAGCATTCCGAATAAAACGGTCTTTGAGAAGTTCCTTAGCACTTGGCCTCTGAAATTGAAGCCATTGCATGGGAGAAATTAAGAGATTGACAGAGAGAGATCAACTTTACCGGTTCCAATTCAAACATAGCCTAAAGCCTTTAACTTAGGAGACTAAACAATACATCAAGTTAATGGTCACAAATTTCAACAGGATAAATAATTTTGTTATCCTTGTTCTTGTTAAATTAGGATGCAAATGATAGGAATGGGTTGGGCGCCACAAGTGATGAGGGGGATCTCTTAGTAAATAGAGATGAGGTGGGGCCTAAGCAATGACAAGTATATGTGAGAAAGAATGAGAAAGGGAATGCAGAAAAATAATGATTGCCTAGCTGGCATATGGAATTAATATTCCACTAATAAATAAGAGTTAATATTCCACTAATAAATAGGAATGTGTGCAGAAATAGCTGGACGGTTTTTTATTATTTTTTCAGTTACACCTTAGAGGTTGGACAGTATGAGAATTGTTTTTCTCTAACTGAGGAGCATTAGCTCTGGAATCATTTTTTGTTTTCTTATCAATTAATACAATAATTCTCTTCATTCAATTCTATCTTACCTTTGCTCTATCAGCAAACTTTACAAAATAAAAAAGATAAATATTTTTATTAATATTCTCATAATTTTTTCCCAATAAAAAGATGTTCTAGATAAAGCACGATAAAGTAAATTAAATGTTCTCATACAATTAACAATAGCGAACATTTCACTCAAGTTAAAGCAAAAAACAGAACCTGTTCATTAACAAATATACAAGAACTACAAGTATTCTCAAGAGAAATAAAGAAGACAGTAGCGGGAGATTATGAAAAGCTCAGACACTTGCCTCGGCAGGAACCTTCTTCAAACATGATGAAACAAACTCTTTCATGGGGCGAGAAAAATGGTCATCTAGCTGCAGAAAAAGAGATTAAATGTCAACCATTTATACTAAAAAAATAAGGATCTATTTGGTTTGAGAAAACATATTTTGGTTCATTTCCTGTTTTCACTAATAATTATAAAATTTCTTGTTTTCACTTTGTTTTGTGTTTTCAAAATATTTATAGAAGAAATAGCAAAACAACAAATTGCAAAAATCTTTAAAAGGGTATACCGAGTGAAACAAGAGATAAAAATAGAAACATGTCCAAACATCTCCACTTCGAAAGTTTTGTTGACTTCAGATAGTTCAAAACTAGAAATATTGATTTCTGATGTATTAAAGAACACAACCTGTGGAGGATTTTCTCGAGGTATGATGAAAAGCACTCTCATGGGGTGAAGATCAGCAAGTGGAGGCTCCCCCTTTGCCATCTCAATTGCAGTGATCCCTAGAGACCAGATATCTGCCTGCATAAACAGAATTACAAAGATGATTCTAATGGTCAAAAATAAATTTAGGGAACAGTGACAAAATAAAGATGGAAGCACAGAACCAAATAATAACATAACAAAAGAGATGTAGAATATTATATCACAACCTTCTCATTATATCCATCTGTGTTCTGAATAACCTCAGGCGCCATCCAGAATGGTGTTCCTACAAATGTCTGTTGTTATCAAATATATTAGAAGGATAATACTAATTCGATGAAACTGAAGAAGAGATTTTTAAAACATAAATTACACCCACTACCTCCCATGTTTTCCAACAAAAACAGAGTTTTTAACTGGCCACTAATAAAATGACAAAATGGACATTCTTGCATTTCATTAAACTATACCTCTTACTATTTAGCATCACTCATTAAGAATATCCAGTCAAAGATAAGAAGTACTGATTTAGATCTCCACACATTTTTTTGTTGCAAAAAGCATTAGATGCAGTAATTATAGTGACAAAAAAATATATATCTATTCATGAAAGACAGCAATATGACATTCAGGTTTTTGAACTCATTACACCAAGACATAAAATACTTTGCGCCATGTTTCTTTCACTTGTTGAGTCTATAAATTAATTTGGTTATAGATTAGAAAAAGGCGTCATTTTGTGCTCTTGAGAGGAGGTTAAGAGTGGGATGGTAAGGTAAATTATGAAATAACAGATATAAGTTTAAATTTAGATACAACAAAAATATCTCAAAAACCCATCCATGTTAAATTGCTAAATGGCTTCACCTTAAGGAAACATGCTTACCTTTCTCCTCGATATAGTCCTTGTTAATTGTGCAGAAACACCAAAATCTGCAACCTGGTGACATTTTACACAAATTCATGACATGCATTTAAGTCCACATCTCACAATATTATGTGAATCATTTTTCATGTAAGTCATATGAAATACACAAATAAGAATAATAAATTTATAATCTCTTTCTGAATAAAGCATACCTTTACATCACCATTCTCGGACAATAAAATGTTTGCAGCTGCATAATAGATATGGAAATGTTGTCAATAACAAAGAATGTGAAGAAAATTTCCGTGACTACAAAACTACATGATAAAATATCCAGATGATAGCTTATAGTATCATATTTATATCTTCAAATAGTTTAGAGTATCTTAACTTATTTCTTGGTAATAATTTCAGATTCCTTTATGTATCAGATATAATTAGGAATAGTTAATAGTCTTCTATTAGTATTTTAAATTAAGCTTTATTGCAGTTTTAGTCCCTTTATTTATACTGATTCACGAAATTGGTTCCCTTATTTTAAAAGTCGACAGTTTTGGTTCCTCCCTTTAATTTTTTAATTAAAAAATGATGACGTGAGATGTTTTAAATAATGTGACATATGATTAACACCCATGAAATTGAAATAAAACGACGTTAAAACTAAAATTTCAACTTCAGAAATTTTTCATATTTTTAATTTAATTAATGACATATCAATAATTAATGCATCTATATGGTTCTATTTTTTTAAAGTATATTAAATCGTCATTTTTTTAATTCAAAAATCTGAGAGAAAGAGACCAAAACTGTCGACTTTTAATATTGGGGGACCAATTTCGTGAATCAGTATACATAGAGGGACTAAAACTGTAATTAAGCCTTTAAATAAAATGTTGTTCTTAGAATTTGGGTTTGACATTAACCCCACAAAACCAACTTCTAAAGCGACGATTGCCCAAGCTTTATAAGCACATTTGTTGTTCCACTATACTCGGCCTCAACTTTAACCAATAATGGCTTCAAGCATAACTAGTCCATCATGCTATCATTGTACATCTGTTGCATAAAAACCATTTGATAGTGTTATGCAGCTAGTTGATTCTTTTCCAATGCTAGTATGGCAGTGGGAAAAGAAAGAAGGAAGACATTTGTCCCCAAAATAAGCCATAGATATGATTTGGCGCAAGTAGTTTTTGTCCCAAGCTCTGTTTGGCCTTGGCCCCAAACACAATCGAGCCACCCACTCACTGCACGGAGTTTATTCCCATTTCTCCAATCTCATATGCTCTAGGTCTCTATTCTCCATTTCGATAATTTTCAGTCATTATAAGCTTCCATATGCATAATTACTTGATAGTAAATTTACACTGATGATCATTCAAGTGAAGTATTTTCCTTGTCCATGAACATTCCAACCAGCTCTACAAGCTTATGATCATTCCAACATTCGTGCTGAGTTGTTTTTCTTATAATGCTTGTCTCTCCAACATTTTCCTTTTTAAAGCCATTGTTCGTAAAAGCTTAAGCTTTATGATTGAGAGAGAGGATCAGAATATCTAAAGGATGTATCATAATAACATATTTACACCTTTCAATAGTTTACAGTAACTTAGAAGGACTCTTAGGAATAGTTTATATATTTCTTTATACTAGTATTATTAACCTGTGCAACGCACGGGAAGAAATTAGTTGAAAGAATTACATTCCTTGATTAATTTAATTATCATCAGTAGTCTTTTATTAGTACAAATAGAACTCAGTGCTTTTTGTCTTTTGAATCACATCATTCACAGAAATATCAAGATGATTTTATTATTCTAGTGCATTCCTTATAATTTTGTCACTGCATATGGAAGAAAAAATGAAACCTTAAAGTACAAAAAAAAAAACAATTTGAAGGGTTGCTGCTGATACCTTTAATGTCTCTATGGATTTTGCCTTCATTATGTAGGTAATCGACGGCATGCAACAGATCGCGAAGAATGTAAGCAATTGACATTTCATCGAGGGGAGGACCTGATTGGAGCTACACAAGTAAAACCAGCATTAACTCATAGAATAGCAAACACCATACAGCCATATTGAAGATTAATGTCAATAATTCTGTTCCAAGAATTTATGTAACAGTTTCCTCTCTTGGTTGATCATTTGTCCTCTTTTTGTGTAAAGCATTCACTTTTTTCCAAGGATTTCATATACCCCTAACTCCCGGTAATCTTCTCAGTCTCACTGAATTTTTTTCTTTTACAGCACACGGATAAAATAAAATTGAAATGAATAACTCAGTTTAAAGACAAGCAGGGGAAGTTTCAGAAATAGAAGCAGACTGGACTTAACATCAACATCAATTTTCATGCACTGAACATACAGAAGCAATAAAGAGAAGTAACCTACTAGATCAGCAACAGAGCCACCAGCCATATATTCCATTATTATCCATAGTTTAGTTTGATTGAGAAAAGAACCATAATACTCAGTAATGTACGGACATCGACATTGTGACAGAACAGAAATTTCCTGAAAAAATTAAACTGATATGAAAATTTAATCATTTTGGTACAGAAAATGTGAAGCTACAAGTGATCCCATATGATGATTATACCTTTTGAATATCGTCAATGTCATCCTCTCTGTAAAGGGGATGAATGAAAGGAAATACAAGTTAGGAAGTAGTAAGCAAGAAATGCACAAGGATTCTGTGTGCAACACAGCACAACTACGAGGTTAATATCAACTACAACATGGTACACAAAGAATCTCAAACTTATACGCTCAATCCAAAAAGATGGCCCATCAAGGATAAATAAAACAGAAAAATTGTGTTAATTTTTAGTGTTGAATGTCACCAAATCCTGCAACACATTTTATAATGAAATAGAAGATGCTTTGCAATGTATTTCAAGGTTCTCTTTATTATAAAATTGGTCAGCACCCCAGCTGTGGCTAATACTCCAGTCCCTTGAATTGGGACGTTCTTGAAAATAATAGAAGGAGGGCAGCAAACTTACGATTCTTCCAAATCAATCACTTTGATGGCAACTTCTTTGTTGAGCTCCTTGTCAAACCTGAAAATAAGATAGTATGACAAAGTGACAAACAACTCATTGTCCATGTCTAACTTAAGACCTGTATATAAAGAGGTTTAGAGAACAATAACCAGTTCTATAAATCAGATAATTTGATGTATTTGTCAATAATACAATGACAACTGACAACAAATACAAATACAAATAATTTTTTGGAAGTTCCTCTGATGTATTCTTTTATTAGTACTTTCTTCTTGAAAGAGTTCTACAAACAATATCCTCAAGCTTGCTAAATTATTCTATTTTCGGTCATACTAACAATATCCTTCTTAGACTACTTGTGTGGTGCATTGCTATTGAGTTTCTGTGTCTTCTTCATCAGCACTTTGGTCATCCCAATTTTC
This sequence comes from Cicer judaicum, assembly GCA_037974835.1. Lineage (NCBI taxonomy): Eukaryota > Viridiplantae > Streptophyta > Magnoliopsida > Fabales > Fabaceae > Cicer > Cicer judaicum. Next base: position 8,230,263 of record JBBPBS010001143.1, on the reverse strand, counting down.
AAAGCTTTGATAGACAGTTACGGCTTACAAATCTCACAAAATAGATTCTTTGTGTTAGGAGACATGTCAGCTTGGGAAACATGGTCATAGTTCCGTTTCTAGTTAGGTTCAAAGCCAAACAGTGTCTCCTTTTTTTTTTAATTCATTCTAATGCATGGCTCCAAGTTGTGTATCTACTCCATTAGGTCTACAGTGTCTTATTACTTTAATTGATGACTTTTCTAAATCTACTTGGTCATTCTTAATGACAAATTGCTCTTAAATATTTTCCATATGCACATCTTTCTATACTAAAATTCTAATCATTTTGACAAATCAATCACGATTGAGGAATAATAATGCAAAAGAGTATTTCTCCCACAAAGTTTCATCATTTATTTCCTCTCATAACATCTTACATCAACTCACATGTACACCTCGACAAAATGGAGTAGCTGAAAGAAAAAAGTTTCATTTTAATTGATGCTGCAATGCGCTGTTGTTGCATACAAAGTACAAACACGCCTTTGTGTTTGGGGGGTGTTGTGTCTTTGTTTGTGGTTACGTAGAACAGTGAAGGGAAAAATGTGGTCAATTAATATAATTGAGCCTGAATATCAAGTAATCGCAATGGTTGCTTTTGAGCTTACACAGGTGAAAGAGCTATTTATGAGTTGAGGTTTGGCATATTGATCAAACAAAAATGGATTGTGATAATCAAGCTACTGTCCAAATTGCATCAAACCCAATCTTTCATAAAAGAACTAAGCATATAGCTATTGATGGTCACTTTTTATCAAGGAACAAGTTCTCAGATCTTGGAAAGAAAAAAATGCTATTGAGTTTATCAACTTCATTGATCAGCTTTAAGATGTTCTCACAAAGTCTCTTTGAGGTCTTAAGACACAGTTCATTAGTAACAAATTTGGTGCATATGAAATTAAATTGATCATGACATATGAATACTCAAGCAGTTCAGCAACCTATTTGCCCATCTCAACGATATGAACTTAAATTGATCATGACATATGAATCCTAGTTTCAATTACTTTGTTATGTTCATAATAAAGTGGTTAATTAAACAGAATTATTATTAAATACAAATCATCAATACAAAACACAAGAATTGGAACTTGACATGACATGTTTGGAAGCTAGAGATAAAATTACCAATTAAAATTGGGATGCACAGTTTGCATCCTCTAAAGGCTCTCTATTGACACTAGCATCAAATTTTCAGATTTCATACATTGTACATTTTATGATATCAAATGAGGATCTGAAGAACAAATTCAAACACTTCAACCCCAAAACAATTCTCAAATTCAATATCTGACCGGCAGAATCAACAGCATGAAAAGTCTAACACTAAGAACAACTAACTAACCAACTGTATAAGCAATGTGCACCTAGAACTACTCCGTTGATTCTTAATCAACACTCAAAGTTTAATTTTGAAGGGAACATGAATCCAATTCTAAAACTAATACTGACCCTTTATATACGTCGCCAAATGATCCCTGTCCAATAAGCTCTAAAGAAGTGAATCTAGATCCTGTTGCCTCAAGTAGACCTGCTAGATCATCCATTCTCACCAGCAACTCGTTAAGGCCTCATGCATCTGAAACACCAAACAAAAGGAACTTACAGTAAAAATTTGCATCCATCCAAAATAAAATCAAAACCAAACTTTTTAGCATTCAAAATGTACAAATTCTCAAAACATCACTTACAAGCAACATAACAAATTCATCAAAAATAAATAAACTTTTACACAATTGCACAACCCCAATTCAGAAGCAACTCAAATTCTAGAGAAAGTAAATGAAAGAATCAAAACCTATAAAAATTAATCAAAAAATTGAAACTTTTACATAATTGTACAACCCCAGTTCAGAAGCAACTCAATTTCTGGATGAAGTAAACAAAAGAATCAAAACAAAACATCAGAAAAACAACACAACGATGAAGTGAAACTTTAAGCTCAAAGCAAAGCATAATAACTAGGTGGGTTGTACAAAAATCGTTAGGTGGCAAAAAAGTTGATGATACAAAATTGACTACCCAACAAAATGTAATAGCGATAAGGAAGTGACGAAAACGAAAGGGAAAGCGAAACGACAACACCCAAATCGAGTTTCGAAATGGGGTTAGCGAGATTTGATAAAAGTATGAATCTTTGTGGCATTTGAATAACTTAAAGCATAAGATTGGGGTAAAAATTGATATTGGAACTTACAGATAAATGCGATTTGGAAAGTTTGGGGTTGGTCGTGGTTTAAGGGATGGATCTGTTGATGAATTTCGTGGGTTTTTCAGAGTGTGTTGGGTCCCATTAAGGAGAGGTTACGATGGTGCAGTTGGGGGCTTCTTCTTCGTTTTTTCGTTTTGGGAACTTCAAGGATCGAAGAACAAACTCTGTCTTGATTTTTTTTTTCCTTAAAAAAAAACAGAACAAATTTTTTAAAATAACTTTTTATTTCTAAAAAATTTGTCTTATGTATTATATGCAGCAATAAGCACACAAATGGGATAGATTTTCATATATATTTAAGAAATTATTTAGTCTTTGTCTAAAAAAACAGAAAAAATTAATTTAAACGTAATCAATTTAATATTTGGACGTTGTATTATAATTTCAAATGTAAATTGTATTTTTTTAAAATTATAATAATAAATTATATTTTTTTAATACTTATTTTGATTATTAAAAGATTAATTATAATTTTTATAATTAAAATTAATGACCAATATGACTTATTGTCCTTTAAAGTTAAATTGAAAACACACTATTATATTCTCTCATGTCTTCAGAAGTATTTTAAGAAAGAAAAAAAATTAAATTCACATTTATTAAAATAAATTCCTTAAAAATGAGTTAAATTTAATTAATTATTTTGATC